>JAFBMS010000091.1:137500-162500 GCA_019788955.1 Albula glossodonta
TCCGCTCATTCAAACCCTCTCCATCGTTTTCCCATCACACTGCCGTTCCCCCGGCAACAAGACAAATAATGATCCTCTCCAAATAAACATTTCTATATCTCATTAGAGGAAGGTTTTTTTTTTCCTCAAGACAAGAAGTGAGATCAATGTTTGATTTAGTTTTTGTTTTTTTTCTCCCCATGACAAACTTTTTTTCCTTCACATTTCTCTCAAACACAGCTCTTCAGTTGAAGAAGAAATGGTTGCATGTGGAGAATCCTCTTCAAATCAAAGAGCTGCGTTGCATTGTGTGTCACAAACACAAATCGTTTGCGCTTCTCCACACTCTCGTCTCTTCAAACACATTAACATCGATGTTACAGTTCGTTATGCCTCGATGTAAACTCAAGACACTCATGACTGTTAAATCTGAGTCTGGTAATAATAACTACAATTACCACTTGAACATTTGAAAGTAAGAATATTTAATCTGCTGTCTTCTCATTTGATTTTTGTGCCAATTATTTTTTAAATAACTGCATGGCCAGCTAGCAAACAGACTGTCAAAGGTGTCCCTTCTTCCATTCATTTTCCAAGAATACAAACAAACCTCTGAGTACAGTCAGGATGACTGTTGGGTAAATAGATCAGAAATATGCCGGAGGGACATAAATCCCCCACCCCCATTTTTCTGCTCTGTTTATGAATAGGACAGTAGCTACTGTTGATATTAGTGTATACATATAAGGTGCTCTGCAATGGGAGGTCTATGTGTCTATGTATATGTAAATATATGTTTGTTACTGTTTGTGTATGTACTTCATGCCAGGTCTTTAGGCAGTGACCCATGGGAGAATAGCTGGGGGAGATGGAAAGGGAATTGGTTGTTTCCTCTCTACTTTGTTGGAGCAACTTTGCTGGGAAAACAATAAAAGTGCTCACAAAAGAAATAATAATTTTATGACTTGACAAAAAGTCATGAAATGGAGTTAGGAGAGCCAGAAAGTACGGGTCTGTTCTTCGGCACAAATGATCACCAAATAAATGTTCACGATATAAACAGAAACTGCGTTTTATCATCTGACACAAGGTCAGTACCGCGGTGCTGGAAAGAAATCTTCAAAGTTGTTTTGTTGCACGCTTGTCTTTCTGTTTGTGTTTTTGTTAAATGATGTGAAGCAGGAGTATTCGCCTCCCGAGTAACCTCATGTCAGCTTCCAAATATTCTCTGTGAGGTCAGTGACATCTTCACCTCCAGATTTAGACACCCAAATGCACTGGCTCGACCAAGGATGCAGTGGAATATATCTTTTCCAAACTAGCTTGGTCTGTAGCTCGTGGGAGAAACAAACCTATGTTCACTCAAATAACAGGGGAGATTTGTATGTGAATTTCCTTGGCAGGCGTTATAAACAGAGAGAAAAAGAAGAACTTTAGAAGTGAGCAGTAAGTTCATACATTTATTCCAACATATCCACCCTCACTGTCCCCCAGCAGGGCCTCACTCAATCCTGCCTCAACTTACAGAAAAAAATAGTCTATCTCTTTGTTTTTTTTTTCCTGGTCACCAGGGAGAAGAAACAAAGAGAGCACAGTATAATGAGTAGATAGCTTTAACTGTAGTGGTTTTTGCAATCAAAGCAGTTCCTTCTCTTCATTAGTTTAACATAGGTAGTCAGTGTCCGGACCAGATAGCTTGCTAAATTGAGGTCATGATTATGTAGGCATTGTGTTTAGGAGCCAGAATGGCATGGTCTATTAGATAACTAATGAAAATGATACTTAACTAAAGCATGAACTGGTATTCTTAACTCTTGCAATCACTGTGCACCATCATAGTGTATTTTAAAAGTAATGCTGATTGCTTGCAACCAAATGCTCTCAAACAATTATATATAAATGTAAAAAATATATCAAGGTAAAACATCCCTGTCCAAGATTAAAGCATGTCTGAAAAGCCACATATGTAAAGTCTGAGTTAAATCATTTTTTTTTTTTATTTGCAATTGAATATTAAACTATCTGGTTTTATACCTGTTCTGCTTTGATGATGATGATGAAGATGATGGTGGTGATGGTTATTATATTATTATCATGATTTTTACCAGACGCACTGAACACTGATCCCATTAATTGCAAAGCTTTGCAACACAAATTGCACGATTGCAGGAGATATGGTCTCCGCACCCTCTGTAAGGCTGATGCGATGGGGGCAGGGAGCAGATGGAAATGCAGTAGCCTGTGTTTGCTTGAGTGGCCACCTTTTCATTTAATAGCATAAAGACGGGCCTGTTAATGAGGCTTGAACGACAGCTAGTGTCCCCTGGCAGTGCTTTCTGTGTGAGAGGCCTTGGCTTATTGGGTGATATTTTACAATGGGTTTTTAAAAAATATATATTTATATTTTTAAGGTAGGGGTGGGGGTTTGGGGTTGGGGGAGCAGGAAGTTGCTGTTAAACAGAATATTGATTTTGATATTATCCATCAGCAGGAGCGAAATGGCTACAAGAACTCCACGGTCTGAAACAGACATGGTCCCCCTCACCGAATCAATATCCTGTTAAAAAAAAAAAAAAAAAGCAGCACAGTTTTCGCGAAGAAAAAAAAACACTTCCTGTCCACTGATGTGATCACGCTCCTTTTCTTTATTATTTTATTATTTTACCCAAGTCTCATCCAATCGAGTCGGAGATCGCTCTCCAGAAAAGGGCAGGTTGCCAAGATGGGCTGTGTGACAGAGCAATACATTAGAACATTAAGACACCACAGCCCACGCTAGAAAAAAAAAATCAATCACATTTCGGGATACATTAAAGGCAGGAGGGCATTGCCTCTCACCTCTCACTGGGGCTGGCAAACAGGAAGAACACTCTGCCTGTTTTAATGTAGTAGTGCCTGTTTTTTTATTTATTTTTTATTTTTAACCGCTCCTTTGGCTCCCTCAACTCACTCAAATGCATTAGGATATGGTAGCAATGCTATCATTTAAATTACAGCACAGTATGCTAGCAATGCTATCAATAAACATACAGCACAGTATGATAGCAATGGTACCATTAAACTTACAGCACAGTATGCTAGCAATGCTATCAATAAACATACAGCATTTTACGCTAGCAATGCAATTATTAAACTTACAGCACAGTACACTAGCAATGCTATCAATAAACATATAGCACTTTTATGCTAGCAATGCTATCAATAAACATACAGCACAGTACGCTAGCAATGCTATCAATAAACATACAGCATTTTATGCTAGCAATACTATCAATAAACATGCAGCACTTTACGCTAGCAATGCTATCAATAAACATACAGCATTTTATGCTAGCAATACTATCAATAAACATGCAGCACTTTACGCTAGCAATGCTATCAATAAACACACAGCACTTTACGCTGGCAATGCTGTCATTTAAAGTACAGCACCGTGACTCAACATAATAGGTCAATCAGTGAATCAATATGACACGTATCCTCACTCAAAATGAATCAATGCCCGTTACAGAAATGTGTCTGTCAACTGATCTGAGTGACTAAAAACCTTTAAGTAATTAGGGCATATTAATTCTTCGTAACATGGATATATGTTTGTGATGCAATGCGCCATTAAGACAGTAACGTCACCCCTTATTATAAAGTAACTTCTTATAATTGAAAAAAAAAAATATTTTTAATTAAGGTTGGAACAAGAATCAACATACATGGAGGTAGAACAGAAACAGCGTTGGTGACAACCTCTTTACAGTGTCAGGGTAAATGATTCCAGTACGTTTTGGTCTACTTTCCTGGAGTCCAAGAGTTAATCTCCTATTTATTCAGAGGAGGATTTCTTCAGAGGAGAACAGTTAGACTAGTTTCCATTTTGGTCCACAGGGCAAATTTGAGGACAATGTGTCCAGAATGGTCTGAAAACATTGTATTGCTCCAAACAACGAGAAGAAAGTAGGCTATGGGACGAACACCTTTCAAAGGGCATCCAGAAGGCCAAACAAACTGAGGTGCTGGAAACATCCTCTAAACCATTAAGGGAAGCGTAAATCGGTACCTACCAACCAAACTCCTCTGACTGGCATGTCCTAGCTACTCCTCTGGCCCTGGTGGGCTTCTTACACTGGGACATACAGAGCGACTGTCCCCCCTCCCCTCCCCTCCCCTAAGCACCAGCACTATCCCAGAATTCCCTGACCTCTGACATTTGACAGGGTATTTACCCTGTTGAGGATTGATTATGAATTGCAGGGGCTTCCTAATTACCATGCAAATGACCCGCATATTTGCGCCGACCGCCAGGGACACACAGGGGACGTCAAACACAGAGTTTTACATGACAGCCTTATGGCACTGGGTGGCTCGTGAACAGGAGGTTGCGGGTTTCATTCCCTATGGCACTGGCCCCTGAACAAGGTCATGACGGTGAATCAATGTGTAAATATCTGCTGGTGTAACATGGTGATAGGCAAGCTGTGTAAATCAGTCTGGAGAAAGGTAACTGCTATCTATTATACAGAAGACGGTAGAGCCCCAAGGCTACACTCTTAACTTAATGTTCTGTGTCCCACTCACAGAGGCCTTAACATTCTGGTGTTCTTATGAATATTCAGAATGGGTGTGGCCAGTTACAGTACTCCAATGGGTGCTCTGTACTGTAATACTGCACCGACATCTTCGGTTGTCAATGAAGACAGAGGACAAGAGGAATGCTCAAGATTATCATCTTGAGTGTCAATAGATTCCATCTGTCCACTAAGGAGATACAAATTAAAACATTTCTACAAAATCCCCCTTAGCTGCAGGACTAGGGAACTGGAAAAATAATGTGAGAGAGAGAGAGAAAGAGAGAGAAAAGACAATGGAGGGAGACAATGACAGAGAAGGTTAGAGTACAAGATAGACAGTAAAATATACTGATATAGGGAGAGAAAGCGAGGGACAAAGAGGGAGAAAAACCTATACACTGACTCAACCCTGGCAGAATGTTTTTGACTTTGCAGAGCAAAAGTGGAAGACCATGATAGCTCTCGTCGGCAGTCTCTTATTTACATGCAGATTGAATCCTGTGAGTTGCGTTCAGCACTCCTTTCTTCCTGTCAGGCATGAAACCACAGTACGGGACAGTGGAGTAGACTCAGCCGGCCCGCACGCAGGGACGGCCCTGCCTGGGCTCCGGAACATTCCATCCCTTTCCTCAGCAGAGGATCAGGGGCTTACACTCACACGGCATCTCTTCCACAGAGGAAAACCCATAAAAGGACACTTTTAATTACTGCAGGTGCGATGCTGTCAGGGACGAAAGCTGCATGCCATAGGTCACTGCGACTGGGTGAGAATGTGCACGATGTTTGCTCTGCGGGAGTGAATATGGTACGCCCGGCGTGATTTTCCACCGCCACGCTGGGCCACTTCGTCATGTCTTATGCTCAGACGCAAGATACCTTTTATAGATGTACGCACGCGGTCCCACACATATACACCTTCCATATTGAGCCGCACGTCCACATATATACAGGTACGTGGGAGAGAATCCTGCTGTAATTTCACTTTGCAGATGCACAGAGCTCAGTTTTATGAGAATTTAACCAGAAATCCAGGGTTAACACCCTGGCACTGTCAAACAGTGACAGCGGATCTGAGTCGCTGGTCAAATATATTATATAAGGTTTGGAGAGGGACATAATGAGATGTGGAAGTGTTTTCTGTCTTTTTTTTTTAATACACTGCAGGAATGCAGCTGAAGACTCGACATGTAATAAGATCCATCAGTCGTATATGCTGATTTATGATTATTTATGGTGGTAAAAAGGCAACATTTTATCTCCCATGTCCATACAATTATCGACGGACGTGGTGCAAATGGTGCGGTGCTCTGTTCCTGCCTGCAGAGCGAAGTTCCCATCTGGGACAATAATGACATTGTTTGATGACCGATTGGCTCTTTGACTGAGCGGCTGAGTTTGAGTCATCCCCAACCACCGCTCTGCTCCAACACCCCCCCGCCCCCAACTCCCCCCCACCCCACCCCGGCCAGGCTAAATCCAGAGTAGTCACAGGCAGCGGCAGCCGTGGCAACAGTGGGCTTAGGTGGCAGGGATTGTGGGGGGAGCCGAAGTCAACCAGCTTATGGGGATAAGGACTTGATGACACCACTCCCCTCCACCCCCCAGCTCCCCCCCCCCCCCCCACAGCTCCCCCCCTCCCCCACCCCCTCCCCTGTGATAATGACTCTCTATTAAAGCTTGTCTTTGATGACACAGCTACAGAGGGGCATACCATAAAGGCAGCCACTTCATTACCAAAAAGCCAGCCCTTCATTTTCTAAGGGCCCATTATTTTGCACATAATTATACCTTAATTACAAAGCGCAGCGCTTTGCGTTAATGAGAGCGGCCAACACAGAATATTAAAATGTTTATTTGTGCAGCTCGGAGTTGCTCTGTTCTCGAGCATTGTTAACGGAGGCCTGTGAAGTCTAAAAAAAGAAGAAGAAAAAAAAAAAAACGGGGACTGTGGTGACATCACATGCAATATATATCTCTTTAAGCTCACTTTGTCTGACAAAAGCTCCTTTGATGCGAAGTAGAGGAGCTCACGGTAATTTAAATCACATCCCCCCCCCCCCCCACCCCCCCCCCCCATCTCCCCCAAGAGGGAATCTCGGCCCAAAGATACAGTTACCATACGTTTTAGCACTTTAATTGTTTTACAGAGGGAGAGGACTGGAAGGACACTTACCTAGCTTTCCTTTGGGTGCTGAGAAAAAGCCCCGATCTCATCTCCATAGCAACTCCCACTCCAACCATCAGCAATGATGCCCCCCGCCCACACCTGGTCACTGCCACACCCATCTGATTCCCCTGGCCTTAGTAGCCATTGGTCTGAGGTTGCCATGGAGCCAGGTTCCACCCGTGGCCACGGGCACTTCAGGGTCTCCATAGTATCCTCCATGTCACATCCTGCGGCCTCTCCACCAATTACAGCTCTGTCCCCACCCCCTAGGGGAGCCATCTTTAGGGACGGCAAACTGTTACAGCCGCAAATCACATCTGTCCCCCCTACCGGCCGGGGATTACTGTACCAGTGAGTCATTCCCTCTCTCAAATCCCTATCTCTTATCTCTCTCTCGCTCTCTCGTTCTGTTTTTGCCCCTGTGGCTCTGTCCGCTGTAACCCCCAAGCTCCATCACAAAATAAACGCCCAATTAAGGTGCACCGTAAAACAGGTTTTGACATTCGGGCTGCCAGCAGGGAACCCAGACTGAATTCGGCAAGATGCTGCTGCCCTCTCATTCTCTCTCTCTCTCTCTCTCTCTCGCTCTCTCTCTCTCTCTCACTCTTATTCTCTTTTGCTTTCTAACAAAGGAGAAATTTGCCTGACTAACTCGAACGATGTATTTGAATTTTCAAATGTTCACTGAGTATTTCTTCTTCTGATGCCCATTGCACAGCATAGTACAATGACGAAGTAAAGTCCAAATGAAATCTATTTCTCTGTTTTGCTCTCTCTCCCTCTCTCTCGCTTTTCTTCTCTAAACTCAAAAGGGTGCAGTGACATTTGAGGCCTCTACAGCAATGCAGGTTTCGATTCCCAGCCAAGGAGGGGTGTCACCAGAACCTACTTACTGGGGCATGTGCCCCAGTAATAATTTGTTGTGCCCCAGTAAATGATCACGAAAAATAACTAATTTTTAAAAATGTATCATAAATTGCAAGTGTGAGGGTGTGGGCACTGGGGGCCTGTGCCCCAGTAGTGCTGAAAGTCTAGCAATGTCCCTGTCTGAACTACTTCAGTAAAAGGCCAGCTGTGTGATCGGACAGTGCAAACAGCAAATACGTTGCTCTCTGTATAAGCAACTGAAAAATGCTTAAATGTAAATATATGGTCTTTGTCTGGGCCGACAGACTGTTCCTGTATCCACCCCCCCTTCTCTCTCCCTGTGTTGTCTGAGGTCTAGGATTTTACAGCTAACATGAATAAATAAATAAATACATAAACTAAAAACATGATAAAAACATGTGCTTCTGAACACTGTAGTGCAGGGGTAGTCCAGAGGGTAAAATAGTAGGGATGTATTATCTAAGAAAGGCAAAACCCCATTACCGAAATGAATATTACTTTGTTCCTTCCCTGCTTGGTTTTTTTAAGATAAAGACTGAACAAATAAATAAATAAACCACAAAAATAAATGTGGCCCGGCTGCTCATGTCATCTCTCTATTACTTTGGCCACTGAACTGAGACCAGCTCCTTATTTCTTGCTCTGAGAAGCAGCTCTCTATTTCTGTGATACAAAATAAAGGAGTGAACAGCCCTGCCTCAGCCCCACACCAGAGGAGTGAATCAAAAGTGCTTTTTTATTTCTTTTTCGCCTGCTTTCTCATTCCGTCAATGCATACACACACACATATACACACACTCACACACACGAGCATGCACAAACACACACACATATATGAGCACACACACACACAGAAATACACACATATACACACACATACACACTCACACACACACACACACACACACTCACATACACACAAACACACACGTGTGTGCACCAAATATATATATGAGTACATACACACACAGAAATACATACATATACACACACACATACACACTCACACACACAAACACACACACACACGAGCATGCAGAAACACATACACATATGAGCACACACACTCCCAGGCCGTGTCAGTCAGCAGTCCCGCGCTCTCAGTGCCTCGCTCTGACAGAGAGTGGCAGGTGCCTTGCCCTTCTCGTCGTATCGCATTAATCAGCGCCAATTTTCCGTGCTCCGCTGCAGGTCTATCCGCACTGTAAATCTACCGCTAAAAGCGCCGTCTGCCTTTGATAAACAGAGCGACGGCGCCCGCCAATGGTCCCACGGCAACCTGGCGGCAGGAAAGATCCATCCCACCGCGGGCGCGCTGGACGTCAGACGCCCTTATTTGGATGGGTTTTGGCAGCCATCCATGAGGAAACACTTTTCGGATGGAATGGAAAAATAGATTTGGAGAGTGAAAGAGAAAATGAGAGAATTAGAGAGAGAGAGAGAGAAAGAGAGAGAGAGAGACACGCTACCTTTTTGACACTTAGTGCCTATTATCGGGAAGAAAAGTCTTAGACAGAAGCAGAAAATCAGGCAGAAGACGAGATTTAATGAAATAATAAGGAAAGCCTTAATGATGAAACGCTCTGCCTGCTCACAGAGACGATCAGGATACACCTGCACACTGCCATTACCAGCTTACATTCTTCTTGGAATTTTTACATTTCAAGACAATTTCCAATATGAATATATGACATTAAATATGCTTCCAAGAAGAAAATATCCCCCCCACCACCTTCATTTAACCCACAGCCTGGTAGAAGAGTGACCTCTTTTTTTAGCTTTGATCACTCATATATGTTTCGCTCTCAGACATATAGCCAGTCAGCTGCATGTATAGCATCAGCCTATGATAGCGCTCCAATCAATGCACATTTGCTGTGAAGTTTCCACCCTTGTTTTAAGTGCATTGCCATACTAATGCTAGGTTTTACTGCTACATTCACAGTCACTTACATCATTGAGCATACAGTGCTGGCAACCAGAGAGCGCTCATGGCTAAACTGATGTGCTTTCGCTGTGTGTGCAGCAGGATAATGGTGACAGTGTACCCTGAGGAATGAATATAGAGCCTACAGTCAATCACAAAAAATACAGGTGCACATGGGACAGGCAGGTATTTAGGTGAAATTCCACTGTAATTCCACACGGCAGTTCCACCCAGAACTTTCTTTTGAAGGTAAGATAAACTTCATTGTCCCCGAGTAGAAATTTGTCTAGGAACCTGTCTTTGATTTGACGCTTAGAGAAGAGAGCTCGGGTGCTCAGCTTGTGTCTCGTGTGTGCCAAAGAATGATGAAAAATACCTCTGTTTATTTTTCACTGTTTATTTGTTTATGTGGCTTTATTCCACATTGCAGATGAATCTGGGGTGCTGTACAGGTAACTCAGAGATGAAAGTAAAAATGTGCATATGATTTTCCCTTTTTTTTTGCCATTGACTTTCTGTAACTTGACTTGAAGGAAGAGTGAGGCACACAGAAGAGAAAGCTTCATGGTTGCTTGCCAATGGATAATTGGAACAATTGGTACTCACCATAATCAAGAAAAAATAAATTAAAATAGGTTGAGACTAATTATCAGTTTAAAGGTATGATTTAAGCCTCCTCTATTTTAAGTTTATGAGCCATAACTAATCTCTCTCGCTCTGTGTGCGTTTGTATGTGTGTGTGTGTGTGTGTGTGGTGAGAGAGAGAGATAGAGAGAGAGAGATAGAGAGAGAGAGAGAGATTAAAACCACTCAAAAGTAATGACAATTTCTTTCTAACTCAAGGTGGAGAGGATAAGAGTTCAGGTCTGCGGATTGTGTCTCGTGTGTGTTGAGGAATTGTGCACCCTCAGTGTGTCTTCTCCCACACCAGGCTCCTATCTGCTGCATTAATTCAGGCCAGAACAGTAACACAACCAGAAAGAAAGCAACACTTTTTGCACACAGGGGCAGGATGTCTGTGCCAGTGTTCTTGAGGGATCTGATGCTGTTGCTCGGCGACAGCGGTGATTATCTCAGCCTCCTTAATCTGTTCCATTGGATTCATCACCATTTCTGTGCAGGCCATCGGTGGGGGTGGGGGTGGGGGTGTGGGGGATCTCCAATGGAAACAAAATCATGATCGATTCTGCATCTGACGGTGACAAGCCCCTCCCCTGCAAGCATGGGTGTTCCAATAGGGGTTTGTGTGTTGTTACAGCAGCGTTGGCTGAAGGTTGTGAATCAGAGAAAACTTTTTTTACCCCCAGCAACTACAATAACTGCCCCCTGCCAAGCAGCCGAATACTTTTATAAGGCATGTGTCGGGGGGAGGGAGGGGGAGGGCAAAACAAACCCTTGTCCACATCCCATGGTCCCATTTGTGAATTGAATTGTGTCCCACGCACCCGGGCAACAAACAGTCGATCTCAGTCTTGTCAAACACACACACTGAAGAAAAGCAGAGCTGATCCAACACCCCATAACCACCCCCTGCCCCAGCCCTGTGCTCCCAGTGGACCCACCAAGCCATCACATGACAAGCAGTAACTGCTTGGCACACAAAAGCTGCCCTGTTCCTTTAAAAGAAAGAAACACCTTTAGTGTCTTTCTAAGGTATGGGTAACTCATAGGTAACACTCACAGGTAGTGACATTCTCAGATTCACAGCTGGTGTTCATTTGGTTTCAACAGCGCTTGTCTCTTGGTGTGAAAAAAGGAGCCTATATGTTGTGTTTTATCCGAGGAACTAACGCGCCCACAGGGGTGTGTGCTACCTGGGATTATTCTGGGTCCAAAGCGTTGTCAGCCATAGTTACTGTAGCGATGATGAAAACCAGAAGAAGAGGAAAAAAAAACACAGAGCTAAAAATATTTCACAGATTTGAACAAACTTAAATATACTTATGCCAACTGTAACCAACCAGTCCTAGGTTTAATTACCACTGTGCATTAATTAACTTAGGCTTATTAGCTACATGGTTATATGACAGTTACAGCAAAATATCTACATTCATATGTTTCCCCACTGGCATTTACATATTGATCATACTTTTGTTTTTTTCTTAATATACATGAGTGAGGTCATTCAGATACATTTAAATTCAATTCAGTTAAATTTTATTTGTATTGCGTTTTTACAATAACAGGGTGCCACAGAGCAGCTTTATAATTGATCCAAATTGATTTCAGTGAATTACATTACATTACAGGTATTAGGCTTATGCTGCTATCCACAGCGATTTAGTATGCAAAGACAAGTGCAAAGACAGGGGTCAAAGTGCAAATACCCCAGAGGGGGAGACCAGATTCACCTGGGATCCAATATTATGTTTTATAGATGGGTCAAAGCAAGATGCTGAGGTTTGGCTGGATGACCTATTCACAGCATTAAAATTTTCCTCATGTATCTATCATTGTGGAATTATGTGACTTTATCCTTTCTTTATGGACCAGAATTGCAGGCTAGTCATTAATAATATTTTTTATTCCTCCATGTGCGAGCTGTTAACACATGCATGGAAAGATGTGACATGCTTTGGTAACAAGGCGACAGGGAGTTCTGTAAATGGCTAATGAAAGCTATTCCTTCCTCTGCAGAACGTCCTAGTTCTGAAGTGTGTAAAAATGTATAAAGCGTAAAAAGAGAGACCTTGTTTTTATTCAGGAGGCAAGTGTCTTTATTTTTTTTTTAAATAATAATAATAATAATAATAGTAAAAATAATAAGTTACAGCAGTAGCAGTATTAGCATCATTTATGAATATTTAATGAGTAAAGACTGTTGGGTTTTGCATATATTTATTAGTACATTAAATATTCATGAGGAAAGCAAAGTGACATGTTTTGTTGGGGTGGGCATACAGGTAGAAGAGCCTTGTTCTGACAGGAACCCATAGCTTGTTGGAGTGTGGCACACATGTGTGACTGAAAGCCACCCTAAACTCTGACTGTGATTACAGATTGAGCCGAGTATCATCTCAAAATTCAGGATACCCAAGTAATCTTTCGGTGGGCCTGATTGTGACAATCACAAGTCTCACTTCGAGCTCATCTTCTTCATCCTCTTTGTCCTCTTTGTCTCCAGCCACTTCTTCTTCTTCTTCTTCTTCTTCTCCTTTGACAAACAGTATCAGCGCCAAATTTGTAAAGCCTTTTGCACACATCGGTAAATTGGAACCTGGATTACCCTCAATTAAGTATTCTTCACATAATCAAAAATCCCTAAATGATCAAGCTTGGGGTGGGGGGTTGTGGGGGGAGGGTCGACCCTTTAGGAAAAGACATTCTCGGGGAGTAATGCCTTTATCTGTTTCTTACAGAGAGAATGAAGACACAGATGCAGACCCTCGATACGCAGTGCTCTTGTAACAGCGTATTACCCCCTCAAGAAAGCATGCGAGCACTAACAGCCCGGTAACTGGGATAGGGGCCAGGAGTGCAAAACCCTCTCTCTCTTTCTCTTTCTCTCTCTCTCTCTCTCTCTATGATTGCCTGGAGGTTGGGGAAGGTGGGGGGACTGTCTCTTTGGAAATACTTAAAGGTCATCCACACTTTAAAAAAAAAGAAGAGTTTTTTTAATATCTTTGAGGAACGCCAGTCAGGGACACAAGTCCGAACAGTACCGGAAGAGGCCGGTTTAATCTCGCCTTTCATGTTGTGATTCTGTCACCACGCTGAAGGGACCAGGGGTACATCAGAAGCTGGAATCTGAGCTGTGGGGTTAAGGTTCTTCGTTCAGACCATGGTCAGTCACTGCACACCTGGCCTAACGCTCTTTCCGAAATGCATCAGAGGATCAAATCACAGTTGCATTCTTTCTGTCAACTGAAATCGATTAGCACATCTCGCCCTCAACATAACCCCCACCACCCCCCCACCCCCCCAATCCCCCGCCCCAAGCCACGGGGTTTAATCTAAACTGCCATTTCATTTTAAAGGAAAAAAGAAATATCTTGAATCTTTGCAGATCAATCAATTCACATATATTCATTTGGCAGCTAGATTCTCTAAAGCCAGTATGTTAAGCAGCACCCAAGCGCTAACAGGTGCAATCTAGCACAGCATCACTTGAGGTGGCTGGCTGACTCCACCTGTATTTTCAGGGTGGGTGAAGTCTGCAGTCTTGGCCTCCTTGAATTAAAAACAGAAACATCAAATCTGAAGGCGGCATGACCCTGGTGTTTGAAATGTAGTTTTTACTTTTAGCTTCCCTCTGTTTAATTGAACGCTCCCTGCGTTACGCAGCCGTCTGTGACAGATGCAGTTTTATTAGCCGTGCGTGGGCTCGCTCCAGTTAACGCTTGATGCTGTCAAACACATCATTGTCCACGGGGTGGTCATTCACCATCGTTTTACAAAGCAACATTTCTCTGGTTATTCAGCATGAAGTCTTGCTTTGTCTGCAATTATTTGCCTATTAATTTTTAACATTGCTCCACAGCACCCCCCACCCCCAGCCCCCATGCTCAATAAATAGAAAACCGCGTATAATGAAAAGAGCGGGTATCGTTGTCAAATAATTGTTTATAAATCATTCAAAACATGTGTATGGATTATGCATGCTTTGTTTTCCTGTTGCTTTTGAAGAGCTACAGAATTCTAAATAACATTCCCTCAGCCCCAAGGGCCATCTATTAATCAATAAGAAGAAAGAAGACCATTTCCACTCTGACAAAAAAAGATGAAAAAGAGGTTGCTGGGTGGTTTGCATTGATATTGAATCGGGTTTTTGTGCAGAGACACACCCTCCAAATTTCTGCGCACACCATGAGCATAACCAGTGTCTGCCTATGATAGCCAGTCGTTATTTATGCTTAATTTAACCAGGTTAGGTCAACTGAGAACTGACACACTTCTCTTTTGTAGTGAAGACCTGGGGATTCAGTGTTGGTTGGATGTGTTAGGAATAACATCACGAAAGGGATGAAGGGGTAATTTAGGTGGCCAGATGTAGGCAGCCACTTGTTATGGGAATTTGACCAGGATGATGGGGTTAACTTCCCTCCGCTCACTCCTTCAAAAAGCACCTTGTGATCTTTAATGGCCACTGACAGTAGAGTCAGGACCTTGGTTTCAAGTCCCAACTGAGTGATCGCACCTTCTATGTCACAGCGCCCCCGTCACTGTGCTGGCTTACTGGAGTTCGCTTTTGGATTTCTCATTTCGGTGCACTTTTTTGTTCCTCCAGCTGCATAGGAATTAGATGATGGCTTTCCATGTTGTTGAGAACGTGACCGGCACACATATGGGCCATGTTGAATATCTTGAATATGAGCAGAAGAAAAGGGGGGCATGTTTAGACAATCGGTCATAATACACAGATAAAGCATTACCTCTTGTCACTGGCAGACTGTCTGCGCCAGCTGCACATAAAGTCTGCTCCTCCGACTGCAATGACTGCGCAGCAGAGGAAGGACACAGCCAAGCTGAGCCTTCAGTAGAGAGTGCATAATTTTGTGCCACATAATGAAAACGGAAAGTTGCAATGACGAGAGGAAAAAACCGAAAGATCTTTCCTTTTTTTTCCAAGAAATAAAAGATCAATAAAATCAGGCCAGGGGAAGACGAGAGTGGACAAATATTTAGTGTTCACATGCAGAACTGCACATCTTCCCTGTTTACTCTACACACGACACTTGCCCTTTGCTGAGGAAGGAGAAGGAGATTAGGTGAGATTAACTATGGCTATTTCTGTAACATTGGACTGAAAAAGGTCTTTGTGACCGAAACTGAGAACGGTCACATTGGCACCATGATCATGTTTTTATGTTTTTCTTCAAATTTGAACCATGCATCGGGCCTGTTTATTTGCTACAGCATGTTTTAACAGCCATAAGTTTGTAAGATAATTCTAGATAATTCTCTCTCTCTCTCTCTCTCTCTCTATATATATATATATATATATATAGGTTGCATGAAATATAACCTTGAAAAAGTGTAAATTTGTTGTTTGTTGTATTCCATAAGAAGTTGAAAACCTCCAATTTAAGTAATGCACATGCAAGATACCAAGTGTGTTGAAACAGATATTAATACAACACAGCATGATAAAATACTAGTTGTGTTAATAATGTAGTTATAGCTGCTTTATAACTCTTTATACTTATCTATAAGCATTTCATTTGTCAAAGTTTTATAAAATGGGCTTAAGCTGGGTTTGCATGAACTTCCTATGGTTTTAATCAAATCTATAACAGAGACAATGGGCACATTTACAAATGAGTCTACACTTCATTGGCATCGAACCTGCACAGCCTCTGCAGACAACATCCTTGTAGAGTACATGTTTCGGTACGAGGTTTCTCCAGACCTAGACATGTCTCATGGACCGACCTGACTCGCATGGTGTAATTTAAAGGCCTGTAATCAAATGTGGCTGATCTCTTTCTCACTGGTTTTATTTACCAAGGGGGGGTGGGGGGGGGGGGGGGGGGGGGGGGGGGGGGGGGGGGGGGGGGGGGGGGGGGAGGGGAATGGGGAAGGTGAAACATGGGAGAAGGACACAGCAGTAGGGAGATACATTCACACTGTGTTTGCAGGACATGATGTTCAAAGATACCTTTCTTTGTACCACATGACCTCCTTTTCTAATTGGAGCTCCTTTAGCCTTGTTCCATCATGGGTGGGTGTTTTTGGGGTTGGGGGGGGCGTGGGGTTTTCAGCTCAAAGACGACAGCTAGCTCTTGTTAAGTTCTTGATAAAAGCGACACAGACGGGTACCCCCCCCCCCCACCCCAGCGGAGAAAAAAAAAGGGGGCCCGGTGCTTGCGAAAGCGGAGCCATCTCCACCGTTTGCTTTTAATTACACGCCGCGG
Source organism: Albula glossodonta (assembly GCA_019788955.1). NCBI lineage: Eukaryota > Metazoa > Chordata > Actinopteri > Albuliformes > Albulidae > Albula > Albula glossodonta. The sequence goes on from JAFBMS010000091.1 coordinate 153,878, forward strand.
TTCGTCCGCGTACAAAATGAAATTAACAAGTGCGGCGAAATGTCACATCAGCCAGCCGTCTGGGTTAATGAGTCTTTTTTTGGCGCCGTGACTCAGACCCACGCTGACACCGGGACAATGAGCGGCGCTCTTCAGCGCTGACATTTCTCTCTCACAATTCATAATCTGAGCGTGTGCACATCCATTCACTGCCATCCCGACACCCCGCCATCCGCCATTAACCTCCAGCAATCTGCTCCTAAAGCCACCGACCACGGCCCTCCCACCACCCTCCAACGTCTCAACAACGCCACCGCAACCCTCTCCCTCCATTAACCTTTTGCAATCGGCTCCGAAAACTACCACCCACCAGCCCTTCTCTCATGCAGCTTCCAGCCGCTGGGTGCTACGTTCAGTGGAATGCAGGTGGGTGGAGTCCTGGAGCAGTCATGAAGATCTGCAGCAGATGAGCAGAGAGGGGAACTCCAGGCCCCAGCGCGCTGCTGGAGCTCTGTTAAGCAGGGGATTATCCCAGGGAGCTACTGAATAAGGCTATTATTATTGCTATTACTTCTATGTATTTTCTTGGCAGGAACACTTACTCAGGGTGACTTACATTTCCCCCTTTCCTTTCTGTGATTGTGTAATGTACTATGCATTCAGACAGCTGGATCTTCACTGTATCTATGCAGGTTAAGTCCCTCAGTGGGTAGTAACAGGGAATAAACAGTATAATTACTGGTGATGGAATTGTTGTGTTATTATTTGTAAACACTATGCCTATATTTTGACAGTACAATGCTAATTGACATGCTAATAAAGCTACGATTGAATTGGATGGAATTGTACTGTCAAAATAGCCATTGAGTGGGTTGTAAGCTCGTTAAGTTTCTGGAGCACTACGGCTATAGCATACTGATACAAGCCTTAGTCTAGTAGGTCACAACACTTGGCTCAGCAGGCCACAAATAGCCTATTAAATGGTAATAAAATGGTAATAAATAGTAATAAAGCCCCTTTATCATCCTCTCAATGGGAAAAACAAATAAATAAATAAATTACTCAATAGCCTCTGGTGCAGTGTATTTTTTTTTTTTGCATTCACAAGACAATAAAGGGGTTTTACTGCTCTGCAAATCGGGCTGCATACTTATTCAAATCCCAATGTCAGTTAACAGCAGAGGGCTGTGTTGGTGCGGAGTAAGGCTGGGACCAGATCAAATGTACTTTACAAATGTACTCTTTAAAATACATTTCAAACCATAATGTGATCTTAGCATTTCTAAAACAGCATGGCATGCACCCTTTAAGAGGGTAAAATCTGCTTTGTTCACATTGTATAAGCCCATAAAGAAACCGAGTGTGTCTGAGTGAATCCAGCTCCAAGATCTTGAGATATTTATCTACTTCCAACATCCTTCTTCCCTTCTTTCTCCGAGAGAGAGAGGCGGTTTCCGATGGGTCACTGGGATAAGAGAGGGGCTCTGTTTCCTTGTGTTGACACGATCTGCCATCGTGATGGAGCTGAACGTTTGAGGGCCCCGTATGAACGTTACCCTTCCTGCTGCTACTCTTATCGATCAGCTTTGACAGACTGACACTGTGTGTGAATCCTGGACCGGGCATTAGCATACACAAGATAGCACATCGTGGCTGTAGTTTTCTTTGTTGTGATCAGAGGTGGAGTACCTTCTCTTCTCTGGTCTCCAGACTTCCCTTTCCCAGCCCTTATACACTGTCTCCTCATTTCCTTCTCAAAGAGAGTGGAGAGGCATCTTCAGCAGAAACAGAGAACCGCTCCTTTCATTCCCTTAAAAAAAAAAATTATTTACATCTAAAAAAAGAGCAGGGAGTCATGGTGACTGAAGAGTGAGGTTTTGGTGTCTTGTCATGTGACTTGCTGATCTGAGCAAAGCCTTCTGATTGGTTCAGACAAGCCATAGTGATTGACAGCATGAAGCTCAGAAATCAGGAAGAAAGAATTGTTTTGTAAAAACTTAAGATAACTTAAGCAGGAAGTGGTATTGGTTTCGCACTCAAAAGACAATCTTGCATGGAGAAGATGTACCTTTGTTCGCCTACAGCCTCAGGAGTATCTAGCTTCAACATTCAAATTCACAAGTTTGCCTGAAAATAAATAAATTTTCCTGTTATCAGTGTAGAATTTAATATTAACTAATTTTTCACCTAATCCTCATTGTTCTGCTGACAGAGCTCCATCTTTTGGAGGTGACTTCATTAATCCCTTTTATGAATTTCATTTTTCAAATTAGATTAGGCTTCAGCTTCACAATCCTATCTCTGCAAATCCCTGTTCCCTGTGTCTTCCCTGTTTCTTTTCTTTTTTATTTTTAATTCAGCAACAGTAATGTGACAAACGGCAGTGGCTTATGTGAAGGAGCCCTATTGGGGTTGGGAGGGCTGAGATCGACAATGCCTGTGGTGTGTCAGGCAGTCATGGTAAGGCAGGTTAACAGTACCTTTCCAGAAGCGTCTCAAAATGATTCACCTGGCAGGTAAACAGGGTGCACGCTTGACAAAAAGAGCTCAACTTGTGTCCGCTCACCTCAGCTGTTGCAAACTGCGATCTGGAAATTACACCATAGGGGGCCAGACTCATGGCTGCTGTAGTTTGACCAGCGCTGGGAGAGTCCCAAGTACCTTGATTACCTTGTGTTTCAAAGAAATTATGGTAATTATTATTCTCAGATAATAACAGTTGCATTAAACAAAAAAAAAAACAACAAAAATGGAAATTCTGTTTTTTGTCATTTTGAAATGCTCTAGAGCAAGCGGTGATGGCTTAAAATGAAGACTCGGCCACGTTGATGATGTTCCACTGCGTGTTGGCCTTGTTTCATTCTGTCAGGGTATAAGAGAGAGCGAGGGTGTTTCAGGTGGTGGAAAAGGGTGGGGGGTGGGGGGGCAATATGGCGGTAAAATTTATCCAAATGTGGCGAGCGTGGGGGGGCTGATCGCTCACGTTGCGGCTCTCCCAGCCATCCCCACTCCCTCCCCCCGTCCGTGTAGCTCTTTATTCCGCATGTCAGCCCCCTGCTTAACGCTCTCCTGATTGATGGCGAGGGAGCAGATGCTATCATTACCAAGCGATTACCGGGAGCCGCCGCGTTGGTGATGCAGTGAGCGATGCATGGCACTCGCACCTTCGCTCCCTTTGATGGACGGGTGGGGGATCTGATGCTCCTTTTTTTTTTGTTGGGGGGGGGGGCGGGGTGGCCCTAAGTTCAGTGTTTTTGTTTCCTTATTTTGCTTTGGGTTGGCCAAGTAAGGTCCTTTTTTCTTTGTTTTCTGGAATGGGGGGGGGGGGGGAGGTGACCATACAAATGAGTAAATTCATCTATATTCTCTGTGTGGGCCTTTTGGATTGGGTGGGGGCGGGGGGTTAGTGGGCCTGTCCTGGGGGTGTGGTCTTACTGTGGGTTTTCTGGTTTGATAAAGGCACAGTAATGAAATATGCTACTCACTGTTAGCAGAGCTGGGCTGTGGCTAACAGCTCTGTTGCCCGGAGTTCAGTTCAGTGAGTGCATTTGTGAATGTGCTGTCCTGAACAGAGACAGAAACAGGGGGTTTACTAACAATTACAGGAACAGCTTTGCTTCCACACACTGTGAGCAGACATGACATTGGTGGAAAAAAAGTAGTGGAGTGACAGGAAGGCAACGGCAGCAATGACAGTAATCTGAGCAGAGCTGTTAGCAAAGGGGAGAAACCGCCCAGCTGGCTCAAAAGCTTACTGAACTTTTTTTTTTTTTTTAACAGGTTTTTAATTGTGTGGAAAGCTATGAAACTTTGTCCTAATGATTATATCAGGTCTTCAATACATCCACATCTGTCGTCTGGACCCATGCACAATATAGCAGGAAAGTGGTAGGTTTTTTTTGTTTTTTTTTTTGGTGGGGGAGAAGGGAGTGAGAAAAAAATGTTTATGACCTTGCCACATCCTTACCAAGCATATTACAATGTTGGGAAAACATTGCCATACTGTTTTGGACCAGCTTTGGCAGTGGTGCGGTTCAGACGAGGCCAGTGGCCCATTGGCAGCCCTATTGCGGGGTGGGGTTGGGCCTCTCTCACCCTGCTGCAGGGCCCTGACAGTGAGAGACAGGAGCTTCCCTGCCAGAGCAACACTTCCCTTCCCCATCCGCTGTGCTCCGACGCCCCTCATTTAAGGTGCTCTTTATTTAGTGATGTAAACGAGAGCCTCTCTGATGGGAGGGAAGTCCTGGCCCAAGGCTCTCCATTGAAAAAGACCCCCCTCCCCCCACCCCCACCCCCACCTCCATCCCGCCGTGCCATGTCGCTTTCCCCTGGGTTCCTCATTCGAGCTGATCAAGGGCATCGAGGACATGGGTGGCATTTATTTATGGGGCAGTGTTGGGGTGGGGGGACGGTGGACGGGGGGGGGGCACGGGGCACAGCGCACTCTGTGATTGGCAGGTTCAATAAAGCAGGAAAACAGCCTGGAGCACAACAGGAGAGGAACACTCACAAAAAAAGGCTAGAAAGAGATAATCAAACAAACAAACAAACAAGGCGATCCAGATCACTGTCTGGCACTTAAAGAAGTGGCTTGGGCGTCCATTTCGGCCCAGACCGCTTAAAGATTGATGCTGTCGTAATTGTCGCCTCCCCTCACACTCGAGTTTATTTTAGGAATGTTTCGAGTCTGAGGCTAATTCGCTGTCGAGATGGAGCTTTCAAAGGTCACCGCTAAATTGGGAGGAGAGGAAGGATTGGCGAGGCTCTCGGTTTCGCATCACAAGAGTGACTTTAATGTCCTCCCGGACGGGAACCAGAGGAGCAGGGAGGAGATGGGAAGAGGTGGTAAACTATTCTAAAAGTCAGCTTTTTTCATTCCTGTTCCTCTCTGGTGAGGTTTTCTTTATCTCTCTCTCAATCTGTCTCTCTCTTTCAATGGTGAGTTCTGTGTTGCCTTTTAAAACCTCTCTCTCTCTCTCTCTGTCTCTGTCTCTGTCTCTCTCTCACAGACATTCTCCCTCTCTCACACACTCTCTCTCTCTCTCTCTCTCTCTCTGTCTCTCTCTCTCACAGACATTCTCTCTCTCTCTCTCTCTCTCTCCCTGGCTCCCTAAAGGGTGAGTTTTGTGATGTAACATATGTGCCATTAATCTTGCTCATAGAGGTAATGGTATCTTGTTTTACTAACCGCAGAATGAAAAACTAATGACTCCTCCTCCCATGGTAAAACACATTTGTTGTTGATTCGGCCTTGGCAACTGTCTCCACGGGTTACAGCGGAACCTCTGCTGAGAACACTGGTGTACGGAGCTTTCTTAAAGGAAGTCAGGTGATGTATTCATCTTATTAACATTTAGTATCTCTCCCTCACCCCGTCACCCTCCTTCTCTCTCCTGTATCTCCTTTTATTTCGTACATGATTGTTCCCTTCTTCTGTCTCTTTGCCTCCTTCTCAATCTTTCCACATGTCTCTCTCTCTCTCTCTTCTCTCTGTCTAATTTCAAATCAAATTAACTTACTGGAATGAGAGTAAATAGGGTTATGTCAAGCAGGCTTAAATCATAAAATTAAGACACTCATAAGAGCAAATATTAATCATACTTTTAAAAAAAATCCTAAAATATTTACCACACTGTTACGCAAATTTGTCAAAGAGTGATGGTGAAGATGTGGAATATATGAAAGGCAGTCACTCAGGGGTCTAACAGACTGTAACGTGCTGTGTCACAGACTGTAACAGACTGTAGCGTGCTGTGTCACAGACTGTAACAGACTGTAAGCTCTGTCACAGACTGTAACAGACTGTAACGTGCTGTGTCAAATTCTCCCCATTGCCTGGACCTATTGGAAATCAATGGGTTTTGGAGGGGAATGAGTTTCTGAAGGATCAGAATGATGAAACAAAAGCAGAGACTCTCACTCATGCACTAATGCCATGTCTTTTCTGACACTGGCTGAGCCATTCCTCTGTGCCATTACTCCCTGGCTCACACACTTACCATTGTTCTATTGTGAATAGTTTTCAGCATCTTTAACTAGACAGTCACATTCTTTCTTTGTGACATTTTGTCTCACGGGTGTTTTTTTTTCTGCTTTTTTTGTGAGTTTTTTTGACAAAGGTGCAGATAATGATCCATGACTATGATAGTTATGAAATGCCCACTCTTTTAGTATTTGAGCATTTAATTAAACATATTTGTAGCCAGATCTACCAACACACATTATCTGAATCTGCTCAGTTCAAAAGGGGTTTCTGCACTGGCTGCTGGCTGATCACTTTCACGGATTGTTTTTTCCATCTAAGAATTGGGGGACATTTTCATCAAATTCTTATAAAAGATTATTCATAAATGATATTTTGTTTGTGCAGTGTATGTTTGTATTTATTTCAGTAAAACTGACTGTCTTTCCTTCTCTCTCTCTCTCTTACACACGTAGGCAACAAATTCAATATTCCCTGGGCAGAATAATAAATAATGCATTGACATACGCATATTTGCTGGGTGTTAAGATTAGTCACCTGACATATACGGTGTATAAAAGTTAGCAGAACTTTGTGTCCTTCACCCAGTAAAATCTGTCATCCAGTGGATGAAAGTTGACAATATTTGGAAACGTTGTTCAGCGTTCTTTTTTCCGTCTTCTCCGTTATTCGAAGAGGAGGGTGTCTCGTGTTCGCCGAATCTGGTTCTGTGCCTTTCATTTTTTCCTTCTCTGATTCCCCTCAGTCTCTTTCTCTCCCTTCATGTAGAGAGGAACGATAGAAAACAGACGTGCCTCTTTCTGCTTGCACTAATGTTTCCCATTCGGTTGCTCTTTTTTGGTTTTGTTTGCTTGTATTCCGACTTATCTCTCCTTGGCTCTTAGAGGCAATTGGATGAGTCAAAAGTCTCTCTCTCCTCTCTCTATCTCTCTCTCTCTGTCTCTCTCACTTTCTCTCTTTCCCACACAGAGCTGTGTTTTGCGGAATGTCCCCTTCTCCACGCGACACAGGAGCATATAAAGGCAGCATCTGTCTCCAGCACCTGCCTGCCCCTCTTCCCCTCTGCGCCGAAGGACCACACGCGGAAGTGTACACAGGGCATGGGGGACTCTGGGAAAGATAACGAACAGAAGAGAGACAGAGCAAAACAGATTGCAGGAAACAACTTGCAAATTACAACAACAAATCTAAAAAAAAAAAGGTTTTTGTAAAAAATATATTTTTAAATAATGTCTGAGAATGGCTTCTGGAGAGACAGTTTATGCTTACAATGGCTGGGAATGGGGTGAGGGGTATTGCTTGGGGGGGGAAGCAGCAGGGGGGTACTTATTTATTTACCTATTTATTTTCCCCTCTTTTTAATTGAATTTCTGTGGTGGACAGAGGCCCACCGTAAATCTGGGACCTCTCTTTATTGGAGGGTGGGTGGAGGGGGGGTGCGATTGTCAGCACGTTGAAAAAGAGGGGGAGATTTATGAGAGTGCAGAAATAAGCCGGGCCTGCGTGAGCCTAGCTGCTGGGCCATCTTCCCATTACCTTGGAGGGCTCACAAATGCTATATTTCAGCCACGGGTCCCGGGACACCTTGGCCCATAAATGACTCAGATGCAGTAACAATGCACTCGCGCTCCTTTTACTGCACTCTTCACCGAGACGGCGAACTGTGCAGGTTCCTAAGATGCAGCCTGCGCTGCGCTGCGCTGTGCTGTGCTGCGCTGTGCTGTGCTATGCTGCACTGTGCTCCTCTGTTCTGCACTGCTCCTGTGCTTTTGTGAATTGCTCTTACAAGTGAGCTTTTGTGTAACACTCTGTGAACAATGGTCCATGGAGCTTACAGAGGCTGCAGTGATTCTTGGAGATTGTATCTGGGTATTGATTGGTGAAATTTGTATTATAAGAAGTCAGAGCCTCGCTGTATTTCTTGTGGTCACACACACACACACACACACACACACACACACACACACACACACAAACACACACACGAGTATGATTCCAGCATCTAATACAAAAAATTCTCATCAAAAAAGTATGTACATGTAGTTTATTTTTTTCAGTCACACTTAAAAATGCATACACCTTTTTCAGTGGAAGGCAGAGCGGCATACTGAAAGGTTCTGTTGTGCAGTGGAGTCGCTCAAGGTTTAGTTGCCTGGGAGTAATTATATATACAAACAAAAGCGGTAAGATTTTGAGAAAATCACAATGTTTATGAGCAAAAGCATTGGGACCTGATTCATCCCCTGCTGGGTTCCAGCTGTATCCTCAGGACAATGTGCCATTCCATCTTAGGGTTTCTTTATTTTGTATTCCATTCACTTTTTCTGGTATTTAACCAATTTTTATACCTTGTGTTCTTCTGTCCTCCATGTATGGAATCATATTTGTACGCTTGTCTCATCACTGCATGGCCTCCGTCTCTGCGGGAGATGGCAGGCTAGCATGCGCTTGTTGCTGAGAAGCTAGCTGCCACAGCCACTGTCTTTTCACCGAGCATGTAACGGTAGTCAAGGTCTGACATCTCCCATTTATCCTGGAACAGTCCCCTATTTAAGCCCCTTTTCAACTGTCCCGAAACTTCTCCTAGAAAAGGAAAAATGGTGAACATTTGTTCTGAACTTGATGGCTTAACTGTTCCACAGCTTGAAGGAAAAATGTCTG
>JAFBMS010000091.1:167500-175000 GCA_019788955.1 Albula glossodonta
AGAGAGAGAGCTGCCAAAGCCTTATCTATCAAGGGTTTTCCTCTCAACTTTTTTCATAGAGGAAAAAAAAATAGAAGCCACTTTCAGTGATGGTGATTGATGACAGCGAAAGCCAGTCATCCACAAATATAGCACAATGACAAGGGAGTCGGACCATCGCCTGCTCCGGGGCCACCTCTGCAGGCTGGCCTGTTGAAATGACTGAGGGAGGAAGAGCGACGGGAGAAATGAATCACTGCCAGCCTAGAGAACGAGTGGCACGGGGGTCACCTTCCCCATGGACGTGCTGGTTCCCCGAGGCCCGGGGGCCAATCAGAAATGGAACCTGCATTCTGTCATCAGCCCGGGGGCCAACCAGAGGACATGACTGGCATTAATGTGGGAGTGGTCAGAGGCAGTGTTGGTAGGCCAGAACTTCACCGTGGCAACATGGCAAGCAATATGGGCTGTGATTCTGCCACCAAGGGTCAGAGGTCGAGCTGAAACTCAATGCTCTAGTGCCTCCTGATGCTCGTCAGTTGATATAGCACATCCTATCGTTAGAAAATGGATGCAACACAGTGGTCAAAGTCCAAAAATCGATGTAAGTGAAAGCATGTGAACGTCCATTTACAGTCTTCTTCCTGAAACAGTTTACCACATGCTGCGACTCACTTTCATGCATGTATTAAAATCTGACATGGCAACCCTGTTTGTCTGAAAACTATCACTCAATCACTGCTTCAGCTTTATGAGTATTTTTTTCCCCAGTAAAATCACTAAGTCAGATTATGGAAGTAAGTGCACCTTTAACGGATGCTCTTTCAGTATATTCACTTCCAAAATAATGCTTCTTCGTAGAATGCATTTTAAGACGACATTGAATGTGTTTGGTAGGAATGTATTGTGATGCGGAAAGTTTATATAACGGTACAGACATTTGATCTTGGGCTTAAAGTACAAGGGGCCAGCGTCATGCCTCACTGTTTTGGGTGAGGTGAACCCCCACTGGACCACTAGAAGAGAAGGTGAAATACAGAAGAGATAAAGTACGTGGCAATTTAATACCTGCATAGAAAACCAGATTGGATGGGTGAGTGAGGGGTTGTCTGAAAATACTTCTCCCAAACTTTTGTTTTAACAAACTCCAGTCCAAAGAAGCTGGGCTGGAGAGGTTGTTGTCAGCATACGAATACATGCTGTTAGCCCTAAAGGCATTAGTTGTTATTAGCACCCTCCTTTGGTGGTTGACGCGTTGTCTTTTTTTTTTTTTTTTGGAGTAGAAATACAAAACTTCTTTACAAGGGCCCTACGAGGACCCATTAAAAGGAATTGAGACAGTGTCGTGCTGAACTGTGAGTTGAGGTGGAAATGGACATAAAGGCAGAAAGCTGCTGGTTTATGGCATAGGTTGGAAAAATAAACATGCAATACTAAATTCATGATTTGAAATGGAAAATGTAAGGTATGAAATTTGAACTGGAAAAGGCAAATTAATAATAATTAAAACATTAATAAGCTCATTTGTCCATACTTACACTGTAACTAATACATTACTTTATCTCCAGAGATATCTGAAATAAAAAAAAAAACTACAACAGTGTCAATGATCTGTGGACTGATATATTATTACAATCCATGTATCTTTATAAGAAATGTTTAAGAAACTGTTGAACAATGTTTACTTGTCTCTCCTACTTGTAATTTGTCAGCTGTTTCAGTGCACTTGGTCCCCATGTGCAGTGAAAAACCCCAGTGAAATTGACTTTTTGCAGTTATTTTGCTGAAGTATCACACTATACTCAGTAGGTCACAAGTGACAGCCATTACTCCCCCCTGACCCTGAGCTCAACATCAAAAGAGAAGGACCTTGAAGTTACAAACCAATTTTTGTGCACACGAGCGAACTACCGTTAAATTCCCAAAATGAAATTCCTCTATCATTCAGCAGCAGTACGGCTGCGCTGAAGGCCCGCCTGTGTCCATTCCAGAACCTCCGTAATCTGTTGCTAATGGAGATTCTCTCGCTCCAAGGTCGACTTCCCCTTTGCCTCCCTTCTCTTTTATTGGCTGTTCTCATTTATGGGAGATTCTTTGTTGACCCCGATGCAAAATTACGGCTGACCCCAGATCAGACCAAACAGCTGTGCCCAGCTGGACTTGTAACATTGGAACTACACACTAGTGATCGCTGGTGAGAGAGGTATCAAGAGAAAATGATTTTGAGCAATAACTACCTGTCAATTACTTATTTGTTAGTACTAATGAAAAGGTAAAAACAAAATGAAAAGACTGAGGATGGAATTGGTTTTGCCTAGAAAATATATATTTCAAAATAACATCTTGAGAATTCTCCACTGGAGGTCTGCCCAAAAAGTATTTCAGTAGAAAACATTTTTCAGACAACAGAATGGTTTGGAAAGATTTATTGAGGATGGTTATTTGCTGGTTTTGGGCTTGAAGTCCTGATGGGGGAGGAGTATAGCTGTTCTTGAGGAGAAGAGCGCCCCCCCCCCCCCGCCAAGGAGATAGGAATCACAAGAGGAAGGTGGAGATGGGGTGGGGGGGGGGATGCCTGAGATGCAGAGCATGATGGGAAATGAGGTACGTGATTTGTATAGAGATCGGGAATTGGTTGAAGGAAGTTGTCTGGAATTGATTTTCCTGGACTTTGTTTTACCAAAACTCCATTATTATTATTATTTTTATTATTATTATTATTATTATTATTATTATTATTATTATTATTATTATTATTATTATTATTATTATGGACCCTTGGTTTGTTAGCAAGGAAAAGTCCTGACATTGGATATCATTAGGTCATAACAGAGATGGAAGTTTGTCAGGCTGATATTTACAGGTAATGATGGCTCTTTCTGAATAAAGTGTACGGATTGAATGTGACGCAGATCAGTTTACGCACCTGTAGTTTATGTACCTGCATCCCACGAGCATGGATTTCCCTGCCATACATTCTAACCTGGCCTCCTAAAAGCAGCGGCTAGTGCAATATTCATGTATCATATATATTTCACTTCACATCTCTCTGAGTGACCATTGAGCACTGAAGCATGTGTGAATGTGATTGGGCACAGGGGTAAGCCGAAGTGGTGATTATTACGATAATGAAGAATTGCAAATTCCCACTGCCAGAGAGTGTAATTCTGTGTTCTAAATGTCATCCCTATAAACCACCTGTCATAAAACATCGTCATCCTGTACCTACCTGCAGAGTGTGTGCAAAGACAGAACAAAACAGCTTGTGTACCCCACTGCTCTTTTCATCAATACCCCTCACGCAACCCCATCCTTAGCTCAGACAGACCCCCAAAAACATATACTGCCAATCCCTGACCAAGCACGGAGTCCAGCGTTATTTAATGATTACCAACGTTATTTAATGATCAGCAGTATTTGTACAGTAATATTAGATTATTGACTTTAAAGATGTCACTCACTGTGCACTCTCCTTATTTATGTATGCCAGCTGTTTATATATTTTCAAGTAATTTTCTGCCATTTGGACATGTGGTATTTGTTTGCCATTCATTATGTCTTATGAAAAAGTTGTTTTGGCTTATGCCAAGAAAAAACACGCTCCTTTAGATTAAATTATTCTAACATACTTAACTGCTTGTGTAACTCCTTTTGTCCAGCAGATGTATTTGGCAGTTATTTCAAACATTTTCAAAGCTTTAATATCGTTGTAATATTTTTTGTTCTAAATTACATGAAAAAATAATAACTGAAATATTTACTTGGTAAATGCAAGATTGTGAATTAGTTCCATATTTGAATCTAAAACAAGTTTTGCAATGCCATGAGCAACTCATTGTATTTAAAATATACAACACAGTCATTTATTATGATTTGTGCATGAATAATATATTTTTCATGACATTTTTTGAAATCACATATCATGTATATAGCATGTGTGGAGAACAGAATTTGTTTGAGGTGAATATATAGAAGCCCCACAGAATCAAAGAAGTTCTGGGGGGTTGGGGGGTGGGGCGTGGTTTGGAGATTCGCCATCACGGACTCCTTCACAAGACCTCATCGGCTTTCATGGAAAATGATTTCATAAAAGTGCATGATATGGGTTGGTCATTTATGTATTTATTTATTTTTGCATGGTTGTATTTTGATAAAAGCACGCAAAGGGCGGAAGTCCCTCCTTCCAAGTTCTTATGAATGGGAGACGAGTGTACTTCACCTCTTATCTGAAAGTAGACTGCTGGAGCCAGAAAACTTTCATATGAATACAAAAATGCTGTTATGCAAAGCAAAGCAAAGGCAGCACATCCAAAACAGACGAAAAATGCACCAGATTGCTTATTGACCTTTTACAGCCTGGCGAATAGATACAAGAGAATCAACGCTAAAGCTCTTTCATGCAACTGCCTGAGTGAGAGCCTCCCTCCTTCCTTCCATTTACTGTGCTGCGTTGAGCATCATTTTGCATAGGCATCGCCATGCATGAGTGCGCACCTGCGGGCAGCGGACCTGCATACGTTACATTGTGGTTATCCCAAGGTTCCACAGGGAACATTAGTGTTCCCCTTTTGGTCAGAATGTCAACATAAGTTAAGTACAGGAATCCAAATGCAATCACATATGACAGCCACACCCAAAGGAAGAGCTAAACTCGCCTCATCCGAGCAAATGGACTCTCCGAAGAACAGCTAGGTGGACCAGGACCGGTTTGGCTGTTTGGGGACACTGAAGAGTTATGAAGACATTTTTTTTTTCTCTCATAGCACTGGGAAAGTGACTTTGGGCTCTCACTATGTGATATTAACCCTTTAAGACATTGACCTATAAAGGTACAAAATGGCATGCTGAAGTGTCTAATAAATTATAGGAAGGAGGACCTTCCTTCTTCTGTTTGCTTAAATATACCCCATAATATTACAGGAAAGAGTTTAACAGAGCCTTCAGCTGGTCACAGTGTGATATGGTTATTTGCATACTCACGCTATGCATCCAGGTAAAAGAGAAGCTGGTGAAAGTATTGCGTCTTTTTCGGTGCAGGACTTCCCCATTTCTCTCTATTTCCTCTCAGATTTGACTGAAACCCCTCAGTGCGTCCTCCCGCTCGTCTGTGCAAAGAACTGGATTCATCAGAGGTTGGCAAAAATTTCCATTATTTTGTCTTGATTTTTCACTGTACAAATAACTTTTTATTAATTTCAAAGTATCTTATGTCAATTACATCTGTAGCCTAATCTGAGAGTGCTCAGTCTGTAGTCTGTGAAATCAGAATTTATTCCTGTAAGAGCGGGCTTGTGAGCGTGAGTTAGAGGAGTCTTAAATGTTATCGTTGGTCTCAACATGTTTTTTATTCTCTTGTTCATTTAACAAAGCAGCCAATTTCTTGAATGATCCATGCCCACAGGGACTGTAAAAGCATTTCTTGTAATTGTGTTTAATGCTGAAGACTCTTCAGACTCTGTCTCACGTTATACAATATAAATTCCGAAATGATAAGACATTAAAGTTACATTTAGTCTAATCAATTTAATCAAAGCCAACAGTACACTTTTTACTGAATCTGCTTTCTGTATTTTCTGTAGCACGCGGTGAAAGGCGAGTGAACCACCTTTTTTTATGAGTGTTTAACCTGCGCAATCAGTGAAGATTAACAGATCTTTAAGTCGTTAATGTTGGGAACGAAGAGAGTAACAACAAACCGCTCAAGTTCAGCCAATCTGTTGATATGGGAAAATGCTCAGCAATTTTGTGATGAGAAGACAAATGACTCTACGGCACAACAAAGCAAGAGCGAGGCAGTGATTGGTATGGATTAGCTAATTAATTCTTTGGCAGGTATAAAGATGAATGCTGGTTGAGGATAATGATTTAAACGTAAACTGTCAGTCATATCTATTTTCAGCCCCTGTTGGCTGAAACCTTTCCTACTAGGGTCTATGAACTTGCCCATTGGATGTTAAGTCTTTTTTTTTTTTGCCAGTGGTGAAGTCACACCCCCTTTTTCACCCAAACCTCTACCCTCCATTGCCCTAACAGTTACCCTACAAATTGACAAACAAACTCACAAACAGAGAGACAGAAAGGGAGACAGATGAAGAGAAAGACAGATAAAAACAGGGCGACAGACAGGAAAAAACAGTCGTGGAGTTTGGATTCATATATTTGTTGCAATACAGGGGCATTGTGTGTGTGTGTGTGTGTGGGTGTGTGCGTGTGTGTGTGTGTGTGTGTGTGTGTGTGCATAGTAAAGTACCGGTTTCTGTGTATGTTGTGTATATGTGTGAATGGCTTAAAGCTTTTAATGTTAACTCTCCTTTTTTGGGTGTGACCCCACCCCTGCCTCTGCTCTTGCTCCACCCCGCCCCGCCCCTCCCCGCCCTACTCCACAACCTCACCCAAGACTTTCACAGGATGGATGCACCCAATGGCCTGAACAGCAGAGAGTGTGAGGTGTGCCGGGAGAACTGCGGGGAGGCGTGTGCGTGCCGGAGTTGCCATGGCAATAGCGGCACCAGCGGTGGTCCCAGTGCCGGCGATGGCCGCTGCTGCGGCTGCTGTGGTGAGATCACGTGCAACGAGTCCTGTCTCTCGTTTTGGAAAAGCATCTGTCAGGCGGCCTGCCAGTCCCTCTGCAAGATGATTGGTCAGGTCATATTGGAGGCCATTACTGAAGATGAGTAGATACACACACATACACACACACCAGTAAGTACAGTCACACCAATATCAACATCCAGCTTTGAGCATCCCTCCCAGAATGTACCTGTAAATGTTCGTATTAATGTTAATGAAACACAAACCCACCACAGGGAAAAAAAAAACACAGAACTATTGGTTTGAATCAGAGCATCACCGATAGCCTACTGCATGTGTGGCCAATCCCGGGCCGGAAGGCCTGCTGGGTCTGCTAGCTTTTATTGATATTGAAAACGGCAGAAAACAGATTAATAAAAATCATAATAAATGAATAATACAACTACTGTGTAGTCAACTGGTGTTTGGTTTTTGAGTCCAGATTTGCTCCTGATTTTAGGATGAAAACGAGCATCAGATCACCCTGTACCCCACCCTACCCCGGGACCCGGGCAAGCCACCCCTGGCTGATGGCAGCTCTGTCAGTGTTTGGTTTCATGAGGCCTTGTTCTCCTTTCACTGTTTCGCAGGTTAAAACATTTCGGCTGGTTAAGAGGAAACCACAGCGGCTCTCCATTTAGAGCCACTCTCCTGCGTACTGGCTCACAAAGACATCACATCAGTGGTGTTAACCTCCATGGTCATGGAGGGCCGTGTGTGTGTGTGTGTGTGTGTGTGTGTGTGTGTGCCATTTTGCATCCCAGCTTCTACTCTAGATTAGATAATAACCTTAGTTCCGCTAGTTTGGACATTTAACTAAAAAATGAGTTATTTGTTTCGTCCAAATAATGACCACTGTGATGGAGAAGTGTGTGCTGTTTAAGAACTGCCAATTTTACAACAGGGCGTCTCCAGTAATTTATGATTTTTGGTTTTAATGTTTTTTGTTCT
>JAFBMS010000091.1:180000-195000 GCA_019788955.1 Albula glossodonta
TTAATTGTTTACATGGTGAAATCACCTAATAGCTATAATAATTGAATAAGAACACCATATGTCATATCTACTATAATTAAACATGCCTTTTGATAGCTGTTTCTGAGATGTGAGGGGGGAAAGCTATTTATAGAGAGACTGGAGTTTGGTAAACAATAATTCTCTTCCAGAAGTTATACTTTAACTTTTTTTTACTCTATTTCCCATGGCATTTGTGTTAGAGCTGAAGAAGTCCCTTAGTTTACTGGCTAAATGACTTGTCTGCCTCTTTGGCTTGTCATCGAATCAACCCGCCAATTTAAAAGCCCCCTCCAGCCAATTTAACCTCCTGGAACTCTTGTTAAACAAATTCTCCAAAATGGAGGCAGAGAGGTGACGTAGTAGTGCAAGAAACTCGTGGGGAAAGTAACGCCCCCTCATTTGCTCAGTGACTTTAGGAAAGGGATAGCTAAGCCACAGCTGATCACCTGCAAGGACTTCAGTACGTCAAAGATGTGGGAAGTAGCAGTTTCAGCAGGAAGTCAGACAGCCAAAACATTCAAACTTTCACTGAAATGTCAGTTGTCAGGCTCGGATAATTTTGTAACATCATTGTCAAACCGCAGGAAGTGATAAATAAGCAGAAAAATGTCAGAATGGGTCAGGTGGTTTTTTTTTTTTTAATTGGCCTCATAATCACTTCCCCCTGATGGACGGTGAGCCATCAGGACCAAAATAGCATCACTGAGGTGGGTGTTACACATTGTTTGGTGGTGGAAATGAGTTTCTGTATTTCAACAAAACGTGCATTATTATTATTATTATTATTATTATTATTATTATTATTATTAGTAGTAGTAGTAGTAGTAGTAATAGTAGTAGTAGTAGCAGAGCTGTTGTTATTATATTAGTAGTAGTAGAATTAGTATTATTATTATTATTATTATTATTATTATTATTATTATTATTAGTAGTAGTAGTAGTAGTAGCAGTGGTAGTGGTAGTAGTAGTAAGAACTGCAGCATATATGAAAGCACTTGTTCAGTTTGTCAAATGAAATATGTAAGGTATTTATCGTGCCATATTAGTCAACATACAGCAGTTTAGAGTTTAATTTTTGTTCCATAAAAACACACGTGTAGGAAGTACAGACTATTTCATACCAACGTTCATGTTAGCAAGTGAGTTATTTCCGTGCCTAATTTGTCATTATTTTTTATTAAGTACATCTGTGCTGTATTGGAAGCCTGGGAGCTCGCCTGGTAAAATGGCCATTTTTAGCTTTCCCTTCAGGCCATGTTCCAGGCCTGTGTCACTGAGTCACATTCACGATGCCTGAATGTGATTGGGCGGCTGTCCCCGGTCAAACCGGTTTAACCAGGAGGCGCGCCTGGCCAGGCATGCAGGGAGCAATGAGACTATACAGTGCTCAGTGTGGTTCTGCCATTCAGACGAGAGCTGCCAAGCAGGTGAGAAAGCAAGAGTGAGAGAGAGAGAGTGAGAGAGCCTAAACCGAGTGAGGACACCCTACAGAGTGTAAACCCCAGGGCCTCGAGAAGGTAAGAGAGCCTCCGTCCACCTCTCTCTCTCTCTCTCTCTCTCTTTCTCTCTTCCCCCTCCCTGCCATTTTCTCTGAGCAGGGTGCCCAAAACGGACGGCCTAAATGGAATTTCATTAGTTATGATTGAAAATGGATGGTGTCAAAAGGAGATGAGAGAAGGGAAGGAGGAGGGAAGGAGTTAGCCCAGCACTCAAAATGCCAGCCGCCCTGCCCGAAGACCCATATTGAATTTGCTGTCATTTGTAGCAATTGCAGACACTCCAAATGCCACAGATAAGATGTTATTTCAGCATCAGGGTTATCACTTAATGTCTGATAATGGCGACGGGTAGAAACTGCACACCCAATGTTTAAAAAAAAAAAAAAGCAGAGACGACAAGTGGCACGTACGAGTATTGGGGGGAGGGTGTCTGACCGATGGTTAATAGAGTTTTTATCCCCGGGGAGATGACCTGCTGATACAGCCTATTTTTTTGGATGTTTGGGGTGTTAGAGGTGTCTCCACATCCATCAGGGCTGAGCTGGCAGACAGTGCCAGGCACCGTGGATAGCAAAGTCTCATGAGGACATTCCTTAGCTGACAGATGAAGGCTTGAGTACTTAAGTTTGTCCGGCTAAAACACACTGCTGCAGGAGCTTTTCTGGGAACACGTGTCACTTCCTCTGTGTCCTAACGCATGTCTCGCTGTACGTTCCCACTTTTAATAACTTCTGGGAATCACATTCATGTCCCATAACAAGGATGCTGTACACTGAGCTGACGCAGTGTCTGTCATGTCCTAAAGCTGTACAACAACTGGGTGGCAGTGCATTATAACAATTACAGAACTGTTCCTATTGCAGAGGTTGCTGGCTTAAGTCCCAGGTAGGACACTGCTTAACCTGACCTGCCTCAGTAAATATCCACCCCGACAAAAAGATGTTATGCCTGAAGAAAGTGCAAGCTGTATAAAGTTGTGATAAGAGTTTCCGCTAAATGTGAAAAATGTAAAACATAAGTACTGTGCTCAGATGGGTTTATACTCGCCTTGCTTCATTTCAGAGCTTAACTAAATTTAATGATGCCCCATACCAACAAAAGGCACCACACCTGTACTGCTCCAGTAATGACTTTTATTTATGTGTTATTCTTATTCTGAGTCACCTGCACAGAACAGGGGAGTGGCCATCACGCAGGTGAGTGGGGCCACACCTCCCTGTGGAATTTTACCTGCCCCTGACGGGTGGCTCAGATAACAGAGACACACCTGTGAGTCTTCAGAAATGAGGGCAGAGATGAATGGATCTTTTAGACCGTAGAGAACGACTGAACTCCGGTCCATATGGGTTATCCCTGGGCTCTGATCTATACTCAGTTACCTCATGAGGGATTAATTGTGCAGGGTGTTCTAATTTCTCTCATTTTGATTCAGCTTTGAACCCTGCCATCTCAGATTTAACCTTGATAAACAGCATACATTTCTAGAATTTCACTTGCCCTGTATTAATCAATGAGACTTTTGTAGGAGATGGTATTTCTCATTAGCGTTGGCGTATTTGATTTCCAGTTGCAACCCAGTGTTAGAAGTGATTCTGCAAAATTAAGTGTTCAAACAACTTAAAACTAATTTACATGGAAAGGTCACCATTTGATGACGATGTCAGCAATTTCCCTCTTTCCTCCAAAGCCATTCAGAGCAGTATGTGCAAGAAATGTTTGGTGCACTTGCACAGATCTCAAGCTGGGATCCTCTGTGGAGTGACCACACCTTGGCCTCTACAGGTACATTCAGTTTGCAAGTCCCTTTGCAAAAATCTAATTCAGTCCATCTCACCTGTAAGCAGTGAGGGACTGAGTGTGCCCCTGATAATGACCTTGTATTGGCACCTATTACTGCAACATTTTGAATATTTTTGAATAATTTTATGTTCCTGAGACACATAATGTGACACAGAACACAGAAATCTCACCACTGATCTACAGTTGACTGGTGGGGCATGTGATAAATTACACAAATATGTAATTTTGGTGAACTGTCCCTTTAAGAACTAAAATACTTGGATGCATCATTCCTACATTAGGTACCACACCTGAACTGCTCAGGTAATGGACTGGTTTAGGTGTACCCTTCTGCACTGCTCAGGTAATGAACTGGTTTAGGTGTACCCTTCTGTTCTGCTCAGGTATTGATTTTGTTTAGGTGTATCCTTTTTCTCACATGGAGTCATCTGCCCTTAAATGAGCCTTGCCCCCATGTATCTGGCAACTCGTTCCAATTCCACCCTGCCGTAGTCACACCTGAGGTGCCCTGGGCCAGGTGTGAACATGGTTTCCTCCCTCCTTCCAACACCAAACACACCCTAGTCTTTTCTCTACCACCCATGCCAATCTGCATCCATCCCTGCCCCAGGACACTCAGGCCAAGAGCAACAGATATCACACAAAACGATGAAACAATGCATAAATTATTTTTAAATGATGTTTTTATCATTGTGCCATTAGTGCTAAATAGAGCCCTTGAAGTATCTAACATAAATTGTTAGCAATAAGAGGTTGTGATGGGCTATTTGACTGAATAGGTTTTCCTGGCACGGCATGAGGTATACCAAGAAATATATCATAAGGTATGCCAAAGACAGTGTCTTAGAAAGTGTCTTATTGGGTTTTTTTCAGCACAGGCATGGGCTGCTGTTTCAGTGGGAGCGACGATGACGACGTGGATCCAAAGCGCGCCAACTCCGACAACGGCTGCAAGCGCTGCTGCCGGAGCACCAGGAAGTGCATCATGAGTCCGGAGTGTGGCCGCGCGCTGCAGATTGCCAACGTCTGCGCCATGTGCGGCATGTGCATTGGCTTCTGGACATGTAGGTTGTGCATCACACGCAAACACACATACAGATACACATGCACACACACACACACATACAGATACCAACACACAATCACACACGTACACACACAGATACACACACACACAATCACAAACGTATACACACACGCACACACACTTACAGATACACACACACACAATCACACACTTTCTTATTCCAGTCTGAGGTGTATTATTCTGAGCTGGTTGTATGTGTTCACATTTTATTAAGTAATAACCAAAAGTGCTTTAATTCCTCTTTTAATTTATTCTATTATTTGTTACATTTAAAAACTAAGGGAGCTCCCACTAAGATGCCAGATGGCTCATTCTGTTAAGTCACTGCTCTGGTGTGTGTCCGATAGCCCCAGAGGGGGGCTCAGGGAGTGGGGGAGGGTGTGGGGCATAAAATCGATGGGATGACTTTATCTCGTCACGCTTGTTACGCTGAGGTGTATACCTGTGACACAATGCACCTGGCCGAAGTCACACGGCATCAGGCGGGACAAAAACAAGGGCAAGCCGGCCCACCGAAAACATCACGCGTCAGAGGATCACGCATGCTTCCACTTTCTGGAACTCACCAGCTGAACTAATGATGCCAGATAAGCATTACAGTAGGGCATTCATAACAGGAGAGTAAAATATAACTACACATAAAACTCACCGAACAAGATATACAAGTGTAAATGAGGAAGTAAAAAAAAAAAACATTGGTATGGTACATGGTAACCAGTGTGACAGAACGAGGAAGAAATGTGCAATATGCAACATGCCTGGAATGATATTATGTTCAGGGATTAATGAGATTCAATAGAACGGACTCATAGCTAACAGAACACATTGGTGCACCCTAAATGGAGCAAAGGTTTATGAAATCATCTTTACTACGTAACAAAAAAAGATTCTTAAAGCATGAGAAGCTGAGAGAAGAGCAATAAGACCGGGTCTAAAAGGTACTAAGATTATTTAACAGATGGAGACAGATATAAGGTCCTGTTTTTATTGACTGGTCCAAACTCATGGTGCAATGATCAATATGGACCATAATACCTTAAGTAGATTTAGCCTTTTTACTGCCTAGGTCTAACAGTTTGAACAACTAATCTCTCTATTCCATAACTACTTTGCTTCTTCCAGTCTGTTTACTTCTTTTCTGAATTTGTTACTGCCATTTTAAATTCTTACCTAAATCATTTTTTTCTGAGATAAATTGTTTTTTTTTAATCTGATATTGTAGGCAAATGACAAGGCAGGGTGGGATTAAAAGTTTGTTCTCAGTTGAGAATATTCTTTTATTATATTCTTCTTCTTTCCAGTACGACAGATATTCGCTTTTCCTTAAACGGCAGCATTTTTCTTCACTATCCCTCACGTCCAAGGATGGTGAAATCTGAAATAAATAAATCGTATCTCATTTGTTTCTGATCCACAATAACCCACCGCAATTTTTCTCTTCTTTTACAGAATCGGATTTGAGCCCCCAGAAACAAAGATCCATTTCATGTAGCCCCCTGCCCCCCCGTTCTGGATTCTGGATGTCAGTGTTATCTTGCACCCCCAGATAAAAAGGTACCCAAGGAGCCCTCCTTCCTCACCCCCCCATAGCTCAGCTGGACTGCCTCAGCTGAATGACAGCAGACTGTACAGGCCCCCCCCCCCATTTTCCTCAGTCCTCCCAGAAGAGTCATCAAGACCCCTCCCACCACGCCCCAACAGAGGGGTGATGCCCATTTCACCAGCTAGCAGTGTGTGTATGACAGTGTGTGTAAGAGTGTGTGTGTGTGTGTGTGTGTGTGAGATAGAGACAGACAGAGAGAGAGAGAGAGAGAGAGAAAGAAGGAGTTTTAGAGAATGCGTAAGTGCGTTTGAGAGTTTGTGGGAAGAGATTATGTGTGTATAAAAAAGGAAGAGAAAGGAACACTCTCAGAGTGTGTGTGTGTGAGAGAGAGAGAGAGAGAGAAACAGAGAGAAAGAGTTTTAGAGAATGTGTAAGCATGTTTGAGAGCTAGTGGGAAGAAAGTATGTGTATATAAAAAAGGAAGAGAGATGAACACTCACACACAGAGTGTGTGTGTGTGTGTGTGTGTGTGTGTGTGTGTGTGAGGGAGAGAGATTTGCAAGTGTGTTTGAGAGTGTAAGAGAGTGTGTGAAAGCAAGACATGAAAGTGTGGTAGAAAGTGTGTAAGTGTATTTGTGAGAGAGAATGTGTGTGTATGTGTGTTGTTGTGAGATTGTTGTTGGGGGGGGCATCTTATTTGTTTTTTTTTTCCATTGGTGTGTGCCCGTCAATTAATATAATTGTGTTGTTTGTGCATGTGTGTGTGTGTGGATCTCTGTGTCCGGTCTGTGGATGTAGGGCACTACACAGAATAATCAGACTGTTTGATTTAAAAATTGTGCTGCATTGGTCCACATTACACCCTCAGAGACTTTCATCTTCGCTCAGCACTTTTAGAGAGCCTTATACCCGCCCTCCTTCCCCACCCTCTCTCTCTCTAACTCAATATTAATTCAGAAATGATGCTGACGAACAAAGAAGGCCTTGTCAGATTGATGCTTGTTGAATCTGAATATCCAGTTTTGTTTTTTGTTTTTTGCTGTGTTTGCGTTGGAGCGGGGGTTGTCTCTGAACGTTGGTTTTTTTGTCTTTGCCCTATTTATTTATGCTATTTTTAGCAACCATTAAATAAGAGGTTTTAAGAATTATGCACAGTGCAAGTGCCTGTCTCTCACTCTCTTTCAATCCCACCCTCCTTCCTTCTCTTTTCTTCTAGATTGTCTTTTCCTCTTACCCTTTTTTTTGACTTCCATTATCTGAATTCAAAGACAAGTTTTTCACCTTCTGACTATTGTATTCTGTCTCACTTTCTGTCTAATAAGGCGGTCTGCATTTTTTTTTACGCTTTCATTCTCTATTGATCTATATCTTATATTTTTATTTCTGTGAAAGTTCATCCCTTCTTCATATCTGATGTGCATAAAAAAACACATCGGATTTTGTGTTAACTGCACATTTGTGATTCAAGAAATGTAAAAATATCCTGTGTTTGTTTGCGCACATTAAAAAAACATGCCTTATTGAAGTGATTGATGTCTTCATCTTCTAATTCAGTTTTGTTTACTTCATGACAGAAATGTCTATTAGCCTTTGGAGCTTTGGGTGAATTGAGTGGAAAAAAAAAAGTCAATAGGGTCGTTTTCAAAATTAGATCCAGAGTAACGATTCGGTTTGAAACGTCAAGTGGGGACCATACAGAATACCCCCCCCCCCACACACACACACACACACACTCACACCCCCATCCACAAACGGGTGCATTGGCCTCTTAGTTCTTGCTTAATTTTCAGAAAGGCCAAGCTCGTGGCTACGTGTCCGCAGAGAGAGAGGGAGAGAGACACAGCACGTTATGCACAGGTGGGTCAATGATTCCCCAGGTGTAACAGCGCGCTAAACGGGCAGCCATTAATCAACCGACTGGGTCTGCAGAAAGGAACGCAGCCTGGAATCTCTTGATTGATTTCATGCGGTCGCCCCGCCTGCTGACCGAAACGTCGATTGCAATTCATGCTTTTGTTCACGAGGTGCTCAGGAAGCTTTGCTCCCAGCCATGCCAGTGTTATATCAAGGCCTGCCCGTTGATTTGGGGACTGAGGGTGGGTGGTCTTTGATGACTGATTGACATGTACGTATGCTGCCGTCGCACCTTCGTACCATGCGGGCTTCACTTCAGTGCATAAGAAAGTGTCAGATTTGTATTTTACCCCCTTTCCTGCTGTTTCACACCTGAACTGATCAGCCATCACAGAAACCCTTTCAAACAGGCTTGAGAGAGAGGGGCCAATCGTGTCACTTCCTCTGATTCATCCACGGACAAGCTTGCCGCTCTTTGTTCTGGGAACAGATCACCAATCACACACTTCCTAAGCCATCACAGGAACATGAAGTCAACATATGCTTAGTTCACACAGTTGCAGGTGCCTGGCTGTCCAGTAGTGGCCACTAGAGAGCAATGAGTCTGATGATTCTTTCTTTTTTTATTCCCATGATCCCCTCCATTAAGTTCAGTTAATGGCCTGGGTATTTTGAGTTGATGGGACTCAAAATGCCAAGTTTCAGGACTCAAAGCTGCACCCCATACACATGTCATTACACCATGAACCACCCACAGGCCCGTGGTTTAGTTTTTAGTCATTTTATGAGTATTATGAAGTTTCAATACACTTCTGTGTGGATTTAAGAGGGCTCCTAGCCTGTGGCACAGCTCCTGCAACTGCTACTGTTATTCTCATAAACGAGTTTGACTGGAGAGTTCACCTGTCCACCTCTGTGATGGGGATGGGTGTCAGGGGAGGGCTGGGCAGCGGTGGGGGAGGGGGTGGGGTGCAGAGGCCAGCCGTTTTACCGGAGCAGCGTCCCAAAACTCTGGAGTCGCGTCCTTCTTTCCTGTCTTTGTCTGACCCACAGGGCACGGGCAGGTGAAAGCAATATGGCAGAAAGCTCTCCCAGTCAATCAGCAGTCACTTCAGATCAGAGGATGAAAAAGGGGGGGGGGGGGGGGCAGGAGCTGCTTCTGAGGGTTTGGACACGGACTGGGTGTACACAGAGGTCGGTGCTCTGCTTGTTTGGCGGGGGGGGGGGGAGTCCAGTCCCAGAAGACCCCACCACCCTCTCACCTCCAAACAGAGTAACCAGAAGAGCCAAGACAGGGCAAACAACAACAACAACAACAATCTACAAGTACCGCTTACCAGAGAGACAGACATTAGCACACTTGCATGCACACACACACACACGCACGCACACACACACGCACACGCACACGCACATGCACACGCACACACACACACACACACACACCGAGACACACACACACAAACACTCACACAATTACATGCACAAACACACACACACACAGACACACACACACACACAAAACACTCACACAATTACATGCACACACACACACAAAATACTCACACACACACAAAACACTCACACAATTACATGCACACACACACATACACCAATGCTACACAAACACACAAAAGCACACACACAGTCACAAACATGCTCACGTACATATACACATGCGCACAAACATACAGACACAAATATCTGCACATACTCGGACAAGTCACATGTACATATCCACATACACTGTAACACACACAGCTATCTGTATATGAACATACAGGAGTGTTTCTATGCCACAGACACAGAGGGACTGGATTTATACAGCCCAGCCCTCTAATTCTTACTGTGCCATTCAGCTCAATCCTCTGACATCATTTCATTTTATTTAATAATTTTCCTCCTCTCAGTCAACCCCGTTAGGAGCCGCAAGGCCTTTGAAGACATCTCAGGAGTAACCTGGCAAGGCCCAGGTTTTTGGGGATAATCACTCTTTGATCGTTATGCCCTTTTTGAGTTTTTTTTTCCTTCTTCTTTCTCTACAATGCGGCACAAACCAAGGGGAATGAGTGATCCTTTTCCTCAGCTCTTTGGGACACCCTCTCCACTTCAAAGAGCCGTAAACTGAGATATCAGCACATCCCCTGAGCGCGCCTCGAAATAACCTCTGGAATTCCACATGCTAATGTCTAGTAATTTGCTTACTTTAGTGTGCTAATATTTAGGTTAAATACCGTTGGGAAGAGCGATTTCAAAGTCTAGATATGTCTTTCAGCAGCCAGAGGAGAAGACAACGCAAAGCAGGGGGACCAGGGAAAATGTCTTTCACTGGATCGAGAGGTCTCTGACTTTTTCTCTCTATCTCCTACATCTCTCTTATTCTCTCTCTTTCATTGTCTTTCATATGGTCTCTCTCCCTTTCTCTCCCTGGCTCAGTCTTTGTCTTTCTTCCTCTCCCTCTTTCGCTCGCTTTCATCGCCACTGTGTCAGTGCGGGCAACGCAATACAAGGGTGACATTTCAAGCAGACAGATTAGGCCCCACTCCAATTAATTTCGCTCTCCCCGTTAAATACACAATCAACCAAAGGCAAAATGTCAGCAAAACAAACGAGGATCCACCGTGCAGCCGACAATTACCGCGGAAACCGCTCAGAAATGCCAATATGCTCCGACTGAGGTGCCTCTGGGATGGATTGAGGTATGGGGGGGGGGGGGTGCCGCGGGGGTTTTCGGCGACAACACACAACACACATCCTGGGGGGGGGGGGGGGGGGGGGGGGGTGTTAGGCGTTAGTGTCTGGTCTTTGATATGGTAAACAAAACCTGCACCAGCTCTGAGCCACATTTGTGGTATTGCATCATAACCTAGAAAATATTAAACCCATATTTAACTTTCAGATATATGTCAGCCCTGGATTTCTCTGGGGATCATACATGGTATTTTCGTGTGTCCAGATAAGGTTACATAGAGATATTCAGAGGTCAGATTTCATCGATTAGCATTCCCTTTCAAGTGCAAAGAAACAAAGAAATTAGCGACAGATATGTCTGGCAAATGTATATTATACAAAAAAATCTCATGAAACATCCCAGATCGAGAAACATATATAATAAATTCTCAGCATATTTGACAGTTTTTCCTATAAGAAGTTTATGAATGGGACTGATAGATGGGTTGTGAGAGAACGCAGTCGTTTCATTCAAAGCGACGTTTTGGTCTTTTCTCTCGTTTAAGGATTTAATGCCTTCAGCCCGACTTCTTTTCTCCTTTTGGTTCGCTGCCTTTGATACTGTGGATCAGCGGTCTCTTACGCCGGTCATGAAGAGCTCCCTTTCAATTTCGAAGAGGGGGGGGGGTTATAGAGGGGGTGCACCTGTTAACCGCTGACGTTTAAAAACCAGACACTTTCTGTATGAGATCTAAGGCGATTGATGTCAGCAGGGTGCAATCACAAGGTCCCGATCAATAACGAAAAGTAGTCAGTTAAGACTAGACTGTAGCGTTGCCTCTTTTTGAACGTGACAATATGGTATGTAATAAAAAAGCAGAGATGGATCGGGGAGATGGGAGATTCAGAAGGTTGGAGATGTGAGTTAGCACGTGAACATCCCATAAAAGGACTGTGATTTCTACCCTCGAGAAGCCGT
Organism: Albula glossodonta; assembly: GCA_019788955.1. Lineage (NCBI taxonomy): Eukaryota > Metazoa > Chordata > Actinopteri > Albuliformes > Albulidae > Albula > Albula glossodonta. The sequence continues at coordinate 191,454 of JAFBMS010000091.1, forward strand.
CCTCAGAGCGCTATACCTTGGTCTTTTAGGTCTAATCACGTCTTCTGCTCAGTGGAGCAACTGGCATTGGCAGTGATTTAAAACCCATTGCTGGTAGTCAGGACAGTCCCAGAACATTAGCAATGTGCAAAAAAAAATTAAATCAAATGCTAGTCCCCATCTGCCATGGCATGAGCAAAAGTTGTTGTGACAACTCACAAGTTGATTTATTGTATAATGGACAGTCAGTTTGTCACATACTGCACTAAAGCAAAAAGGTTAATCTATTTACAATCAGCATAAAGATTGAGCTGTTGCTACACGGTTTGATAAATTATTGTTTATTTTTTCAATTTATTTGTCTATGTTTATGTATGTCTAAATTATCAATATCATTGAATTTTATTAAATGTGGCCAGTATTTGTCTATTTTCTATTTAGATGCTTTAAGTTTTATCTGAAGATGATGAGGACCAGTGCAGCTATAGCCTTCAACCATTATTCAGTTTTGTCATTCCTGTTTGTCATTCCTTTAGTCATAACATTTCTTTTTTACAAACAATATTTTACTACTTCCAAACTTTTTTAAAAAAACTTTGTTAACTCTGTCATTCATGATGATTTTTTTCATTAAACGAATAATCATTTGGGGATTTTGCTGGTAAGTTTGAAAGGGACATACCTAGAGCATTATAGCTGTAACTGTGACAGCATTTGTTTGGAACAATCAAACATGTTCTGTAGCTTCTGGAATTCTGTCATCATAATTTATCTCACAACAGAAACTTGAAACAGAAAGAGAAACTAACTGAAATGTTCCCCAACCAAGAGACAATTTAACCAGAATGTTCCCCCACCTCATATCAACCTGAATAGAGCATTCTTCATCAAAACGAAAACCTAAACAGCTGTGTTCGACAACAAAGTTACGATTTAATGGGAATGTTCCTCAACTAAATTGCAACTGAACCAAATGTTCCTCAACAAATTTACAAAACAAACTGAATGTTTTTCTACAAAATGGTACTTTAATAAGAATGTCCTGCAACCAAATGGCACAGAACACTCTCAAACATTCTTAAACAGTATGTGAGCCTGGTGCAAAGGCTCGCTGTTAATCCACAGGTTTATGGTGTCAGCAGACGCATGGCTTTGTCTCGGCCATCCGGATTGGAACATATGGGTGCAACTGGGATCTGGCCCATCTGGCAGAGACAGAGGCTGCAGGCAGGTGGACCCATTGAAGAAAAAGGCCAACCCGCCCACACTGTGCATATGGACAGCGTGGGGGTGGGGGGGTAGTTTGGCAGGTAGGGTAGGCAGTCTCCAGCAGAGACCAGTTGACTCTGGCACAGCTCTGACACTTGAAGCTGCAGCCCATCCACCCCAGGTGAGTAAACCCACTATTACAAACCAGCATTTCAAGCTGTTCATCTTGGAAAGTGTTTCCAAGCTAGCGCACACACAGACACGAGAATACACACGTGTATGAACACACACACACGCACACGCACACACACACACACACACACATACACATGCATGCAAATGTGCATACACACACACACACACACACACAGGACCATAGACATACATTCATGCACACACACACAAGAGTATGTGTGTATACAGAAAAACACATATACACACAGATATACACAGTAGCACACATATGCACATACATAAATACACATAAAAACAGAGACACACACAGAGACACACTCATACATTAACACACACACACACGCGCACACACACACACAAACACACACACGCGCGCGCAGCTCCCCTGCCAATCCCATCTGTTTCTTTTCCAGAGGCCTCAGTAGCTCCCCAATATGCACTCGCTGCCTGGAACAGACAACCACCGAGCCAAACGTGGAAAACCTGGCCTCCCCACATGCTGACTGGCAGGCAGGCAGGCAGGCAGGAAGGCAGGCAGGGCCGTTTTACAGGGCACAGGAAACAAAGCAGCACCAATACACACTTTGCACAGGGTCCCTGCTCCCGTTGTCCTGTGGATTCAGACTGAACAGCCCCTGTATGCCAAGCTCCCTCCGAAAATGCCAAAAGGACTAAAAGACTAAAGTCTTCCCTCAGAAATGTGGACAGCCCCTAATACACCAAGCCCCTTCTGTTGGTTTCTGTTCCCAAAACGCACGTCAAATCTATCATTTCTATCTCCCACGATATCCCCCTTGTGTCATTACTCTCTCTGCCAAACTCAGAAACGCAAAACAAGAAATGAATAGGGACCATGTTCTGTTTTTTGTTGCTGACTCTCCTCAATCGCTATGTTTGGAGAGTGAAGAGCGGGGGTTAGCTTGGGACGAAAAGGATGCATTCTGTTACAAATAATTGAAATAGTGCCAGACATTTTCAACTGATAAATGCTTATTTTTGAAAGTGGAACTGAATAAACATTGGAACAAGCTACACACAATTTATCTGAAATTACTTGCATTTATTTAAGTAATTGCATTCCATTTTATTAAGTGGTTTTGACTTGAACTTGATTAAGTTGACCAAACTCAATTTTTTCATGAGGTAATAAAATTAACTTTCCAGCAGTTAATTCAATATGCGGCTATAGGAAATCATTTGTGCTAATTTGTCTTCGGAGGCATGCTGCGAAATATGTTTTGTTTGTAGACCACCCATGGTGGGAAGTGTGTGTTTGTTGTAGCGGAGGCTTTAAATGATGTTTTAAATGGTGTGTAGACACCGTCTGTGAATTCTGTAGCTTTGTTCCTTGATTCATTAGCAAGGGTTTCTCCACAAGCCCGATATTATGTGCGGCTATGACAAATGTAAATATTTTCACATTGGAATTATTCATAACAATATTTCTAGCCTGTAAAAGCACCATCCCACCCACATGTGCCATCCCAGGTTATCCACGAACAAAACATTAAAGCGTAAAGCTTCAGTCAGGACCGGTCACCTCAATGTCCATCAGCCAAATGGGATGAGCATGTGTTTATTTTCCATCAGTATATAATCTGAATTATTTCTACTCTGATGTTATAAACCTAACCCTGCCACTTTAATAGCCACACACACATGCACATGCTCTGAAATAGAACAGACACATGCTTTCATACACACTCACATACACACACTTACACACTCACATACGCACTCACATACACACACACTCACACACTCACATACACACACACACACTCACATACACACATATACACTCACATACACACACACACACTCACACACACACATGTGCATGTGCACATACACACACACACTCACATACACACACATACACACACACACATGTGCATGTGCACATACACACACACATACACACACACGTGCATGTGCACATACACACACACATACACACACATACACACACACTCACATACACACACGTGCATGTGCACACACACACACACTCTAAAACTGAGTTGCTGAAGCACGATTACATGCAGTAATACAAAATATTCACACTGCACACATACACATAAAATAAATGCACAAACAATCAAAACAAAGCAGACTGTACGGAAACACATTCAGCAGTCGTACACAGAAATACAGAAATATC
>JAFBMS010000091.1:200000-222500 GCA_019788955.1 Albula glossodonta
GGTCAAATACTTAAACATAGAGAACCAGTTTAGCTGCAGATTTTCATTATAACAGAGTCCGAAAGAAACCTGATGAGGGTATCAGCTGTGTTAAAGCTGAGATCAGTGGATTAAATCAGTGGAGTCAGGACAGTGGGTGCTCGGCTGGGGTGAAAACCTGCAGCCACACTGAGCCTCTGCAAGAGCTGGCTCCTCAAGCCCTGAATGCAACCTTTACAAAGCCTTTCACGGGGACGGTCAGGGATGTGTCGGTAAATACCCAGAATGCACCTCTTCTCCTCCGCATCTCTTCCCGGGGACTTCTGTGTCCCTGCCCCAGCAGTCAACAAACCCCTCTCTGAGCCTGCCCCAATTCCCGCCCCTACCCCTCCATCCCCATCACACACACCATCAGAGCCACAGGGCTTATTTTTGTCTGAGGAATTCAGTGCCTCCATTAGGACGGGCGATGCAAAGGGCACCCCAATAAAAGGCGATGACTCACCAGCTGCAGACGCCTCAGCGAGACAGGGGCTTCAGCTCCACCTTCCCCCATGAGCTCAGATCAAAACACAAAGACGACGGGGAAAAATCCCAGAAAGCACTGGGGGTTTTCAACCGCCAATTTCTTTCTCTCTCTCCTGTTGTTCTCTCTTCCTCTAGTTGTTGAACTTTCCTTGCCTCTCTCTCTCTTTCAATCTCTCTTACTAGCTGCTGAGGTAAATATCTCCCTTCATAGAGTTTACAGCCATTCTCTCTCTCTGTAGCTGTTGATCTTTCTCTCAGTTTCTAGCTTTTGAAGACAAAGTTCCCTGTCTCTTTCCTCCTCATTTTTCGCTCAGTGATTCCTTTTTTTCTCAGGAAGTCATTGTCATTTGGCCTGTTGAGAGTGCTGGCCATGAGTCTTGCAGAGCTCTTTATCTCCTCGTAATCCTATAGCATCTTTCTGTATATATACTGTATATATATATGAATTTTGATTGTGCATCTCCTTTCCTTGTCAACACTCTTGAGAAAACTGCAGAAACAATAACGCAGATGCAATCAGCTGTTGTCCTTAATATTCTCTAGACAATACAAGTGCTAGCAACCATTGCCAACTTTTCTCCTGTAAAATATAAACAGTCTTTTGTTTTTGGATTAATTGTGGTGATTTGATGAACTTATTTCTGACAGGACAAATGTTCAGTAATGTGATGAGGCGACTTTTGCCGATTTGGCAAATGGAAAATAGTTGATGATGTAACAGATATTCACATTGTGTGAGTTTGTTTGTGCGTGTGTGTGTTTGTTGGGGGGGGGGGGGGGGGGGCATGGGGGGTACAAGATGACAGAACACTCTGTTTCCAGAGTTATGGCAGCCTCTCATATGCCCCCCCCCACCCCCACCCACACCCCCATCACCACCCACTCTCTTTATTTCACACTAACAGGGGTGCCCTCCTAGTTCATTATGAAGATTCACAGAGATTTAATTCACCTTGTTGAAATGTAACAGCAATTAAACTGGAAAACATTTTGCACCACAATTACTATAATTCTCAGCTATGTCTTACAATGCTTGACAGACGCGGCTGCAATATCCATCTATAACCAGAGTGGCAATAGCCGGGTGCTCTGACAGATTTATGCCGTATTTTAGAAAAAAAGTAACATTCAAAGGGGGTTATGATTGCATTTCAATTACCTGCCGGAGACAGCCCGCGGTATTACCTTGTATAACTATAATGTGTATGACGGAGGAAAGTGCGGGTGCCTCTCCTCTTCATTCCAAAGGTATAACAGCAGATTGCTTTAGATTCTGTGGCAGCGCGTGCGGGAACTGTCACGGAAAGGTTCTGTCATTTGAGTGAGAGGGAGAGAGGGAGGGGTGGGGGGGGGGGGATGTGCTTTGATTTGCATTGTGCGGATGAGAGAGCTGAAGATAGGAAGAAAGAAAGGCGGGGGGGGGGGGGGGGGGGGTGAGGATGGAGTGTCAGAATGATTGGGGTGAAATAGCCCCACTTCCTGTCCCCTCTTGAGGGGGTTCGTAAGGGTCAGGCGGAGGAGACGGTGACTTGGATCATAGACGTGGATTCTCCCATTTTGCCTTCACAGGGGCCCTTTCGTTTTGCCTTTTTGTATTTATTTAAATCTGGTGGCTATGCTTCGTTGTGTTCCCGTGCCATCCTTTTCAATCTCGGTCACATTCTCGCGGCGCAAATGGGTGTGAAATAAATATGGACGTATTGAGACGGGGAAGAAGTGGGGGACAGGGAGCTTTGTGGACAGCAGATTAAACAATGTTCACCTTATTTTTTGCAGTTTTTTGTGTTGGTGTTCATTGTTATTGTTGTTTTCAATGCTCAATCAGGCAGGTGCTGATGACGCCTATAATCAAAGGACCCCATTTAAGGCTAGCTCTCATTGAAATTGGCTCCTATAGTCTTTCACAGCACCATCAATCTTCAAGATTTGTTTCATTTGTCTATCATTTCCCTGTCAATCACAGTCTTCACAATGTGTTTCTTTTTTTGGCCTGCTTCTACATCCTTTGTCTTATCATGGTATGTTTTCAAAGTTTCTGTACAATAGGAAACGTTGCAGAAACTGGGAAAGACTACTATTAAAAGAATAAAACACATCATTTCATTGTGCATCTTTTCTGGCAGAGTCTTTTATGACTTTCTTATCTTATTATTTACTGTCAAGCTTAAGCAGGAAACACGATAAATAAAAGTTAGATAAGAAACTAAAGTCGAGTGTGTCTTTGTAACTTTAATGTACAATAATCCCACATCTTTCAAAGACTCTGCTATCACTCAATTACCAGACCTGTGGAATATCATTACTGTCAAAGTCATTACGCTGATGCAATAAAATAGAAAACATTGCAAGGATATGAGCTGTGCTGTCTGCACTTTTCTTTTAAAGAACTATGCAATTTCCTAAATATGCTGGCTTTGGGAGTGACAGGAGATCAGCGCCACCGCCGGTTTCCATGCTTACCCTTCTACAGCTGTGGAGAGGGCTGGTTTTTGTTTTCACAAGTAAGCAGTAATTTCAGGCCCAAGAAACCAGGTAAGGTGCGTTAATCGTGTGAACAACCTGATTAAGTGCTCAGCAACAATAAAAATATGTATGCAGGGTCACTCGTCAAGGGCAACAGTGAAGAGTGAATACTCATAGGTAAAACAACAGGAGGAGGAATAGAGTATGGTAGTTAAAGGCCTGAAGCTGGCATTAAAATGGTTTGCCTTAGGGGCAACAGTGCCACAAAAGAGCACAGAACAGTGTTCGCATTTATTTGGTTTGTCTAAGCAATAAACCAGGGAGGATGTAGCATGAGAGAGCATTCATCCAGAGCTTTCATTAAATGTTTCATTAAAACGCAGCAAAATAAGAAAACAGGGGAAGCAATGCCAAATTCAGCTGCTTTTTCAGTGACAATGAGTTAACCTAAATCTTAGCATTACGCGTTTACTGGCAAGGATTATGATGAAAAGACGACAGACGGCAAACCGTGATTTCCCATTTTTTAATTTTGATCTCAGTGCAACTTTAAGACCTCAATGGATTCAGTCCTTCAAAGTGTCCTGCACAGTGATGACTGGGTTGCTTTATTCTGAGCCCGAATCAGGCCTTTTTCAGAGTAGGTGGCAAAGATCAAAGTAGCGTAGAAGAGAATAAAAGCTTTGCTGGGAGACAGACTGATACCTTTCCCTATGTATATTTTTAAAGTCCACAAACACTGAATAATAAACCATACCAATTCCATCTATTGATGGAAATGGTATGGCAACACAGTCTTGGCAACACAGTCTTCTTTGTCGTCAATGTCGTTTTTAATATTTAATTTCAATTCCACACTGTTTTACCTGAAAATGAGCTTGTGATTGATTTGTTGGGCATCGGGGCACAGATGCAGAAAATAAAGAAACATTAAAAAAAAAGAGAAAAAAAAAGTTTTTTTCTCTCTCATCATGCTGGATTCAGTGTTCGAGAAGCATAAACTGCCAGACCACCTTGCGGCATTGAATGCTTTTATCCAGACTCAACCGAGCATCAACCAAAGGGGAACGGACTGAGGAAAAAAGGACCTGAAGTGATTACCCAGTCTCATTACGGCTTTTGTTGCTCTGGAATGACATTAAGCATTCAGAGAGCCATGCGTGGGATTAAGCGGTGTTTACCGAAGGCTGGTTATGCATATAAAAAACATTATTATAATAATGTGAGCCTCGTTTCAGGACTGGTCTGGAGACAGTTCAATTTTATTACGGCTCGGTCCCCCGCACAAACCGCAGTGTCCGCTGCAGAGCATTTCGCATTTATCAGTTTCCCAGTCACCGAGAGCCTCTTTACAGGCGCAGCCGGGCTGCTGTTCGGTGCATTGTGTGCAGCGGTTTTCACAGTGAAGACATAAACAGTCATAGTAGTCATCATGTTAAAGAATTAGGTTGAAGGCTCTGGAAACATTTTTTTTTTCTTTTTCTTCTCAGAAATACTCATATCACAACCTGAACACACATTACAACAGAATAAAGAGGGATTATGTTCTGGCTTTGACCGTGACAGAAACTACAGCTACAGAAAAAAAAAAAGCGGACAGAAAATATAAGCTAAGATATTTTTTTCCTGTATTAACATGTGTTATTTGAAGGGTGTTTGAAATTAAAGCTTTAATTACCAGTCCCTTTTAAATTCTCTCTAAGATGAGGCTTAAAACAGGTTGTGCACAGTCCCTTTGAAATGTAGATTTGGACAGCATGCTCACAGAGAGAACACGGAAGTTTTTGAGGGATTCAACGCTGTCCATGAAAAAGAAAATAATCCCCCCCCCCAAAAAAAAAAAAAAATCAATGAGGTACCAAAATATCTAGATAGCATCAGCAGGCAGACGCTATGGCCCCATTAAAAATGCATGGCGAATGGCAAGACAGCCCATTAGATTGTATTTAAACGTAATCAGATTCCAGGCCTCTTGCAAATCCATTAACTTGTGAGGTCACAGGGAAGACACAGGGGTAATGAACTAATACCTGAAATCCTGCAGGTAAATTGCGAAGACTACACGATCGGCAAAAGTTGTTCATAATTGCAAATAGTGCTATGAAGATGAACGCTAACAAAAAAAGAAAAAAAAAAGAGCAATCATTTGAAATGAGTTGTATAACTGCCTTGGTCAATCTGCTGAAGCCTGTAGGCATATTACTTGGAAACCGGCCAATTACTTTTGTCCAATTAATTCTGTATGGAAACGTGTTCCGGGTTATTAAGTGGAATAGTCTTTGTTGCACCTTTGATGAATTGTTGCCAATGAGCATTTGACTGTAAGCAAACAGCAGCTTGACGTTTAAACAGGTTTACAATTGCAGGGGAGCCTTTTTTGTGTCTTTGATGGGAGGCTTTGAAACTTCTAAACTTTAATGCGATTTCGATTTTCATCCGATGAAAGGGGCGGGCGCGCGAGTGTGAGCTCTGTGATGTGTGTGTTAGCCCTCCTGGGTGAAATTCCCCAAAGTGTGTGTGTGTGTGTGTGTGTGTCCTTCAGTGTTCATGGAGGTTCAGTTTGGGTAACAGTGCTCAGTGACCTTCTCTGCAGTGTGGGTGACTCTACACAGTCACCCACTCCCCCACGTAACTCCACTCGCTTGGTATTCAAGCTAAACCACAGCAGTGCAATGCAGATACCCCCCCCCCGACCCCCCACCCTGACCCACCCACCCCATGCAGTATTACCTCTGGGCTTTGCTCCCAGAATATAATGCCGCAAAATATATTCATCTGTTTATTACCAACGTATTGCAGTCAGTACATTCCATTTCCATAGGTGCAACAGAGGGTCAGCCCAGAGCCCTCACTCCCCCCATCCCTGTACCTCTCAGCCTTGACCCTCGACCCCTCAGCACACTGTGGTTGGTCTGTGTTGTATGCCCCCCCCCACCCCCCCCAGCACTCATACCCGCCACCGCCACCCACCCCACCCCACCCCCCAACACCAGAGCAAGTCCAGGGCATTACTGCAGTCTGCATCCCTCCCCACTACCATCAACGCGCTCTGAATTCCTGCCTCTGGGTCATGGTATTTATGCTCTGGAGCAAAGAGGATCCCCTGGCCGGCCCCTTTGAGTCTCGCCATGGCTTCCATGACAACAGCAGTGACATTTAAAACCGCCACAAAGATTATCCACAACCAGCCCCATAACAACACGAAAAACTCCACCTCTGCTAATATTCCCACGAATGCTATCCACATATTAAATATTCACACCCCCCCCCCACCTCACATTCCTTGGTTCCACATAATATCATCAATCAACCGTACAAATAATCTACAATTTGCCAAAAAACAGTGGATGTGTAATCAATTTCCTCCGCAAGACTGGATATTGCGCACAGCTTGATATTTCCCACGCATTCCGACAGACGCGGTGTGAGTTCCGCTGAGTCTGTCCGTCGTGTGAAGGAGAAAGGGAACGAGCCTAATGATGGGCAAACACAGACAAACGATGTGGCGGTCTGGAGGGAGGGGGGCGGGGCTGAATGGAGTAACCCAAAGCCTTTCTCCGTTTCCATCCTCTCGGCCCTGTCGCTTTTGGGACAGGTGGACTCCCAGTGCTTTTCTGTACCTGAAAACGTTCATTGAGTGTCCCTTCCTCGATTCGAGGAAATTGATAGCTTGGAACCACCTGAATCAGCCAGATTACTCTGTGGCAAAATTAATCCATTTAAGTAATTGGCAGTCTTTAACACCGGCCTTTAACTTCAGCTGATTAACTTGCCCTTCTCAAAAGGTTCAAGGCAGTTGGCTTCTTCAACACATTTCAATAAACTTAACTGTTGGTTTGTGAAGTGTATGTGTCCTAGAAAAAGGAGGAAACAAAAACCAAGAAGAAGTGAAGCCAAATGTACTCTGGTCCACTAGTGACAGCAAGTGGACCAACCAAACGACCAGTTTTTTTTTTTCTTTTTTTGCAGATGTATTCAACTTTGACTTAATTTTCCAGCTCTATAAGGAACCAAACTGAAATTAGAAAAACATCTGCATCAGTGTAAATGTTTTAAGACACACATGCGAAAAATAAAGGTGTGGATTAATTCAAGAAAAAAATCACACTCTCCTCTTCATGCAACTAAAATGTAACCAACATTGAGTACTGCTCTACCTTCATCTGGGATCAGTGTTGCACCATTCCAGGCAGGCTCAGACTGAGTGTGAAAGTTCCCTGAACTGAGACAGAGTGGGTCTCACCAGCACTGCTTCTGCCATTGCCATCTTCAGTACTTTTGGCCAGATCTGACAGAATTGCCACTGATTTTACTCTGACCTGCAGGAGTGAAAAGACAGTTTACAGTCTGCCATTTCATGTTCTCATGCTCTAAGTTTAAAAAGGCAAGATGGATTGATTTCTGAGTGAAAAACAGTCATGTTTGTGTATCCTTAGTGAATAGTGCATGGCAAGAAAATATTCAGCAGGCCTTTTTATTCTGTGGTTTGTGTTTCTTTTGAAAGAAGCAGCGCTAGGGGCAACGGTTTCCATTCTGGCCGTGTGACATCGTGGTTTTGGCTCTTCTGGCTCAAAGATCATGTCCCATTGGCAGGGATATTAAAACAGACCTGGCTGTCCTACGGTTAAGTAGCGTTTGGTTAGTGTCGCTGTAGCACTGACTGTTGGGCTTGGACCAATGTGCTTCAAGCCTGTTGAAAGCAACGTCTTTTCAGAATAGTTACCCAATCCACTTTTTGGGTCATCATACTTATTTTCTGACCAATAATGTCAACCCTGGAATGGCACACCTAAGGAGAACTGGGGAATCAAAATATATGATGACAAATGTGTCATATTTCTCTGAAATGCCATTTGGTAAAGCAAGTGGTCTGCCCAAACAAGTGAGAGAGCCTTAAAATTAAGAGTTTGGGGCAGAGGGATGTTGGAATGGGCTGCAGGGGAGAGCTGCCTCCGGCCACTGCTTCAGTCTCTAGACCTTAAAATTCTGCAGCGCTTAAATGTTTTTACTTTTTGAAGACTGCGTGAGAACCGTCTTCGTGCTGTTAGCATATTTGGTACATATGTTCTGGCTGGTGTTTAAAACTAACACTTGTTCAGTAGAATGAATTATCAGACAACACTGAATGCAATTAGAAGGAGTTTATTGTGATGTGGCAAGTTGCATAACGGTACAGACATTTGATCTTGGGCTGGGAGTCCAAGGGGACAGCATCATACCTCACAATTTTCGGTGAAGTGAACCCCCCCAGACCACTAAAAGAGAAGGAGAAATACAGAAGAAAGGAAATAGGCACCTCTGGAGAAAACCGAATTGGACAGATAGAAGTATTTGAATGAGGGGTTGTCTGAAAATACTTCACCTGAGCTTCTATTTTAACAAACTCCATTTAAAATGAACCTGTTTTGTTGCTTATGTCTCAGTTTTTATTCATTCCACACACACACACACACACACACACACACACACACACACCATAATTTCCTTCCACTTCAGCACACACAACATGGGATGTGTGAGGAAATCTCGGAGCCTAAAACACTCATTCCTGGGTTTTTCGAGTTCATTCACACATTCGTCGTCAACCGCGACAAATGAGCACTTCAGAGATAACACAACCACAATGCTGTTCATTTATTTATGACACTAATCCAATCCGAACTGAAGGGCCAATAACTCGGGTTGTTTTCTGAGGATTACCAGGCGTTACAGGGGGACCTTAAATCCAGTGTATTTCCTCCGGCATAAAAACACCCTTTCTTCGCTCTCGCTCCTCTGTTTCTCCCTGAACGTTAATAATGGAAGTTCTGGCAGGGCCATGCAGGTCAGGTTCAATGCCGGGTTAAAATCTATGTAGTTTGGTTTGGCACTTTTTTTCTGAATCAAATCTAAAATGAATAAATAAATAAAATTTCAGTGCACACTGTTTGTGGTTGGATGTGGATTAGGGCGCCCCCTGCAGGTCTGCCCGGGTGGCTCCTCTCTCACAAGCCGCATTAGAGTCACTAAAGCTGGGAGCGCTCTGCTTATTTAGCTAAATTGTTGGAGATTAGGTCAGCCTCCCAGCTCCACCAGCCCACCCAGGCATGAGGGGAACCCGGTGGAGCGGAGAGGGGCTTTGACACCCCCCTCCCCCCAGAAGCCTCCTTCTGGAGGGCCTCCAGTGGACATGGCTAAGCTGAATTCACCTGCTTTCCCCTCCTTCATCTAATCAAGGTATTTACACCCCACCCCCCCCCCCCCACACACCACCACACACACACACACACACATACACTCACATACACAAACACATGTTTAAGTACAGGAAAACACAGACACTCAAACACACACACACACGCTCACATTTTCACCTTCATCCCCTGCAGATTGAGTGAGGTGCTTAAAAACTAAACTAAAACAGTTTAAAAAAAAAAAAAAGGAAAACAGCGCGGTGAGGAGAAATTTTTCACGGACACGCCACCGCGTTCCTGCTCCAGGGAGGAGCGATAAAAATGGATTGCATGAAATTTATCCCGATGTCTGTTATTTAAAATAAAAAAGGAGAGGAAGGCGAAGTAAGTGGAGCCTGGCACACTAATGGGAGATTGTGTAGACTGGGACCTCTGAGTTGTTGTTTTTTTCCCCTGACTCACGCCACCCCATATGTCCCTCCCTCCGCCCACTGGTGACCTCGAGAGTCTGTGCTGGTACAGAGAACTGGAAAGCAAACAAATAAAGGAGCAAAAGAGAGGAAGAGAAAGAAGAGAGAGAGAGAGAGAGTGGGCGACGCAGCGGGGTGTAATCAGGAGACTGTTTGAATATTCAACCTCTGGGCCATTGCTCTAATTTCCTTTCCAGATTGCACCGCGCACACTGAAAAAAAAAAAAAAAACAGTGACAAAACGGCAATGAGCGAGGCAGGAATTTGCATTTTAATGCGGCTGTCGGAATCACTTTGGCAAGCGCGGGAGTACAAGGGGCCAGACGACCTGGGTGTCAAACCACCACGCGGCCACTAATAGCGGCTGTCTCCCCGGAAACAGAAACAGCTCCACCACGCCAGGATGGGGCGGGGGGTGCGGCCTAGTGAGTGTGGGCGGAGCCAGGGAAGGCACCAGCAGGGAAGGTGTGGCCATGAAGGTGGGGCCAGAAAAAGGGTAGAAAATAATGTTAGGGGCATGGCTGGTAAATCTAAATGGTGTTCATAATTATCTCTACTTGTCCTGACTGTACTCAGATTAGTGTTTTAGCTGATGTTGTCACTGATCCCTGCTGGTCGGGTATTTGTCCAAGTCGAGTGGATTTTAAGGGAAAATCGTGTTATTGCTATGTAATTTCCTAATCGCACTGATAATATTGTCATTTGGTCAAAAGCGAGCTCAGCTTGGAGACTCACTCTAGTCAATTATATCTTTGAAAAATCTATTTGGTTTCTGCCCCCCAGAGAGACTGAAGGACACATGTGAATGTATTCTCTCTCTCTCTATCCTATACACCCATGAAAACACATGGACAATACCCTGCGGTCAGACCAGGAGGCAGAGTCTCACACACACAAACATTAACAATATCTAACACAAACGCGGACAAAGTGGCTTGCATAGCCACACACACAAACAACGATGCTGAAGTTATCCATTCATGTGTGCACACACACATACAGTAGGCCCACAAGAACACACACACACACACACATGTATATTCATTCTCTCTCTCTCCCTCGCCCTCTCTCTCTATCTCACTCAGACACACACACACACACACACACACACTTATACCCACACACACACTCACACCCAGACACACACACACACACACACACTTATACCCACACACACACACACACACAAATACACACACACACACTTATACCCACACACACTCACACACACACTTAGACCCACACACACATACACACACACACACACACACACACAAACCCAAACACACACTCACACACACACTCTACACACACACACACACACACACACACACACACTTACACCCACACACACATACACACACACACACACACACACACACACACATATCATTCTGTAGCAATAGAGTATTTGAAACTGACCCCAGAGCTTTTCTCCTATCCAGAAGGACAGAGCTATCTCTGTCACTCAACAGTACCACTTTGTCCTTCCCAGTCCTTCCTTCTCTCATGCTCTTCCGTCAGCTCTCCCACTCCCTCCCCCTCCCCTCCTACTCCGGGCTACTCCTGTCCACTAATCTCATTACACCCCCAACAACCCCCACCCCCCACAAAACCCACCCCCGACTCGCCCCCTCCACATGCCCCCACCTGGCCAAAACTTCCGCCATTATTACAGCACGCTCTGAAATCCAGTCTTAATTCGATTCCGCTGCTTTCACCCGCACACAATTCCCATTTTCACTTAATAAAAGCCATCTCATAGTATTGGGCCCCCAACTGCATTTCCCCCAAATTAGATTCTACCTGTAGCCCTCCCCCTCTCTGTGTTTTCTCTCGCTCTCTCTCTCTCTCTTTCTCTCTCTGTCTCGCTCTACCTTTCTTTTGCAATGTTTTAGTTTGTTTGTTTTGAATCTATTAAAAGCAGATATGAAAGGAAAACAAGCATGAGGCGCAGAAAAAAAGACATAGATGAGAGGAATCAAAGATCCTGGAGGTTCGGCGATAAGAAGGCGCTTTCATCCAGGCTCTGATGTCTGTGAGCTGGGATCTCCCTCACCTGCCTGATTGGGTAGCACCTCACGTTTCTGCACACCTTTGATGACCGGCATTAAAGAATGTAAACAGGGTCAGGGAAGGAAACAGCCTAAGAGGATATACCTTTATCGTCTGTGTGAAACGGGTGCAGTGTCTGTTAACAACAATACATTCAGTACCCGGGAAGGCCCCCGGCTGCTTTGACTCTGGTTAGTCATTTCTCACCTGAACACAGGTGTGTGTGCATGGTCATAGCGGCCTCTGATTACCTGCTGATCCTGCATGTGGTGGTGTGAGTTCTTCATCTACTCAACCCCCCTCCAGACCCTGAAGAAACACACACACACACACACACACACAAACACACGCACACATATGCGCATCTCAAGCCCCAGAACAACGGCAGAATTTCTCATTCACTTATCGGGTTTATCTGTCACGGAGTTTCGACCTGTTGTTCCCGCAATGAAGTGGACTGGTGTCAGGAACAGCTGGATGAAAAGTGGAGCAATTCTCCATAAACTGGTCCAAGGCTCAGGAAGTGGTTGGCCCCCTGCCCTCTCTGTCTCTCTCTCACTCACTCTCTCTCTCTCACTCTCTCTCTCCCTCTCCACTTCACTCTGTCTGTAATCTCTCTCTCTTTCTCTCCTCTCATGGTGCACAGGACACACCAGGTGTGACAGGCAGGTCTTATTTAGAGGCCCAGGCTGGAAGGTAATCTGCAACAAATTGTCTCCGCACGGGCAAAATAGCCATGCGCAATTACAGGGGCATTGTGGGGCAGACGGAATGGGAGGCCCCTAAGAGAGAGAAAGGGAGAGAGAGGGAGAGAGAGAGTCAGCACCCACAAACCCACAGACAGCCAAACTGTGACAGTTCCCAAAAGAAAAAGAATCTTGTCGCCGCCACGGTAACCAGAGTGCCCCTGCCTTCAGCTTCCAATCATGATGCGCCAGCTGCCACCTCTTGTTATCCATTTGCCAAGCTATCACCGGGGGAGGGGTGTCAGAACCGGCCCAGATGTTTCTACGCAGCGTGTGGGGACATTATCCGAGGAACATGGGAAAAAAAGGAATGAAAGATGAATCTAACAGAAATGTAGATTTAGATTTAATGGACGAAAGCTTTTTTTTTTTTTTGCTGATAGTTTTGGAGAGCATACATGTTCTATCCTCGTGTGAAATATTATTACAAAATATGGGGTTAAAACTGTAGGGATATAAATGACCTTGATAAAAAAAAAAACTCAAATACTAATGTCACACAGATCCCAGTCTCCAGGAGTTAAATGCATCTTAGCATTGTTTCTGGAGTCCTCGAGAACATCATTACAGAACTCGCTGGTGACATAAACATTTTTTATTTATTTATTCTTTTTTTTTTAAAAGAAAAGCAATGTAATATTCATGAGTTCTGATACAATTACAAATCATACACGTGTCCCACCCCGTCTGTCTCTCCCCGAGTGAGGTAATGTGATTTACCTGGACACTGAAACAATTTTGAAGATTACTTTGCGTCGTACGATGGGAAATCAAGGATCCAAGTGCTGGTGGACAAATTGGCTCATTATTGAACATTTCAGAAGATGGAGATTCAAATTGGTCCACCTCCCAGCGCCAGGAGACAAATTGTAATTTATACGACAATAGAGGTACCTGCTCCATCGCTCTTTCCCGTATCTGCCGTTTGGGCAAATAAACCTCATCCCCCACAGCAGCTGAGCTGCAGGCAGGCAAGGGAGGACGAACCGTCCATGTAAGCACAGTCTTATGAGTGTGAATGTACCTGCCTGCCTATTTAGGCTGAAATTGGTTGGCCATAAAATGTGCAGCTTCTGAAACTCATTCCAGCATTGGCAATGTTGTTCTCTCTCTGAGCTGTGTGTGTGTGTGTGTGTGTGTGTGTTTATTCTCCCGCTCTCAATCTGTCTTCGATTTTGTGTTTTCGGTATTTTTCCCGTTTTATTTCTTAGCATTTCTTTTTTATTATTTTGTTTTTGTGTTTTTGTTTCTGTTTTGAGCCCGGAAATGGGCACTTTTTTGTGCTTTATCGTTGAAAAAGAAGTGGAAAAACAGCACAGTTTCTGTCATTTTCCCCATCTGTCACCAGAGGGGGTGTATTGTAGCCCTTCCAGGGGAGGCCAAATGCACTACATGGCACTGTTCTGTCATGCAGGGGGGTCTAAAACACTGCCTATCAGTGGAGCTTCATTGGCCAGGCAGTTGTGGCAAAAATTGAACCGCCATTGTCTGTCGTACGCTTATTGGCAGCAGGTGGCCATTAGGCGGAAACCGCCACGTCCACCACACGACAGAACGGCCACAGATGTGTCTCCCAGAAGCCCCGCACTGACACAGCCGGCACAGATAAACCAGCCTTTGCAACAACACCCATCACGTACATTATTTTAGTGTTTTTTTTATATAAACAACCCATAATTAGTTCTGTTTGGCAAGCCCTGTTTTGTCTTTGGAACCCAGCCATGACCCCCACTACACACACACACACACACACACACACGCACAAAGCACACACACACACACACACACACACACACACAGCACACACACACACACACGCACACACATACACACGCACACACATACACACACACACACACACACCCACACACACACCCACGCGCGCACACACACACACACACACACACACTACACACACACATACACACACGCACTACACACACACACACACACACACACACACACACACACACGGACACATACACATAGCCGCATACATACATACACACACAATCTGTATGTTGAATTACGACTAGGTGATTTTCACCACTCGAGGGAAACATTTTGCATTTATGTGGGAATAAATTTAAATGAAAAGGACCTCATTCGGCTCTCAAAGCATCCAGACATGACGACGTTTCGAGCTTCTGCCCATTTGGCAAGCGTGAAATACTCAATGATTTCCGACCAGCCTCACTTATAGATCAGTAGGCTGAGTGCCAGTGGGCATCAGCCTCAAGTCCCCCACACCCTGCCCCATTCATCTGGACCGTTTCCTGAACGTTTTTTTAAAGGCCAACTGGACTCATCATGGTCTTCTGGAACTGTATATCACATCCTGCAGCTTGAGAATGGTTCTGCACTGCAATCCAAGTCCAAAAAGCCAACATCAGTGAAAGTTTGGGTATCTTTGCCATAAAAGTCAACCCTTCGAATCCCTCATAAAATGGGTTCCCTTGTGCTGTGATGTATGCTCTTGTATAAAGTATATTGCGGATGTGATGTTGATGTCCTGTATATAAACCTAATGACCAATTGAGGGGGGCGTCATGTTTCCATCTATTTCAGTTAACTCCCATGTCACCGCCCTCTGCCTCCTTTATATGATTTTTTTAGCAGGATTGAGGAGTTTCTTGTAAAGTCAGGAGTTTTGTTTGGCTGGTGAGGGCCTTTAAGACAACCGCTTACCAACATAATAAACCAAAGGCTGCCAAAGCGAGCTGTGTTTACAACCTGGGAGCAGGTAAAACAGACCGCTTACTACACGGAACTGAATACAGTACCCGATATTACAGTTGTTTATGGCAAATGCTTTTGAGTCAATACACATACACCTCCCAGAGAGTACTCAGTGTAGAGAGGGTATTATCAAATCTGTGGAAAAATTTGGCATGGGGCATTTGTGAAAGGTGATTGAGTCTGCAGACCCCAGGAGCAGTTGGTATCTGTATGATACCATCTGCTGGATGTTGGAGCAGGTGTACCCCCTGATCCTGCAGCGTATTAACAACTATAATTACTGCTGGGATGGGAAGAGGAAGTGCTGGGGCCCAGAGACAAACCCCACCCCCTTCCAGCTACCAGGTAACTCTATTAGCAACTGACAGAACACTCATGTAATTGTTGAGCCTTTGGTTGCTGTGTCACAATGCTGGGTCTCATTAACCAATCAAAGAAGCTGTCTGTGTCTAATTCACCAATCACAGAGGTTTCCTTTTTTCTGGAGTCTTTCCCAGAAAGAACCATGTTAACCCAAACACTACAACTCTGAGAAGTATTTCATTTTTATTGGCTGTGTTATATATAGGCGTCATTTACGCTGGGGGCGCTGGGGACATGTCCCCACCACTTTTTTTGTGGCCCATTTCGTCCCAAACACGTTTTGAAAGCCTTTAGTTGGTTGAACCTGTTGTTGTCCCCAGCACTTTTCAAAACTAACTGACATCCATGGTATTATGTATGTGTCATTATTATTTCAAATGCTTCAGGCCACCACACTTAAATCAATTAAACACAAAACAATCTGTTTTGTTGGTATGTTTGTTTCTTTCCTCCATAGTTTGGAGAGAAATTTGAGGAACCGGGGTAGTGTTTGAAGACAAACAAAAGTGGTAAGAGGAAAGAAGAGAAATAAAAACAGCAGTAGGGATTTGTCCTCCCACCGCTCAACCAAAAGATTGAATGAGTTTTTTTTTTTCTTTGTCCCTTTAAGTGGAGAAAATAAACAAAACAGGAAGTATCAGCTCAACAATTACTACCCATCGTCATCTGAATCATCGCCTCCATGGCCGATGCTGACACTGAACGTTCCTGTAAAAGAATAATAAAGCAAATGTAAAAGAAAATAGCAGTGTCTACATTGTCAAAAACTCTTTGAACAGAAAGTGCATTTGTTCCACCTCTCTCTCTCTCTCTCTCTCTTTATCATGTCTCTCATCATCTCTCTTATTCTGTCTCCCTTTCTGTCTTTCCCTCTATCTGTCAATTTCACCCTCTCTCACCCCTCCCTCTCCCTCCCTCTCCCTCTCACACTCTCTTTCTCAGTTCAATTTTAATTTCAAGGTGCTTTATTGGAATGACATTGGACTTTGCTGCCATAGCAGAGGTGACAGAAGGCTACAGACTATTATGCAGATAAACACTAACAGCTTCCATACAAAAGTAATAATGAGCGCAACCGTAATAACAATAATAAAAAAACGGAGTCTTGAATATGAATATTGCCGGTCACAATAACTACATGTAATTATACGGTATGGATAACAGAAATAATTGTATGCCTGTTTGCACACACACAGGTAGCTTGTGGTTCTCTTTGTTGATGGCAAACGGCAGCATTAAAAACAGATAGTTAGGCTGCGTGTCCTTTACCTGGAAATCTGCTGATTTTCCCACATCTCAAAGAGTGACAAAACTTTGATGTTTTGTTTTTGTGTTTCTTTTTTTCACAGAATCTCTTCTGAATGTCAATGTATTTAGTATACCGTAGGAGGTGAAGTGAGTCTCATCTCACAACCTTGTTTTTTTTTTTTTGTAGCTCTATCCTGAAATGTTTTGGAAGTGTTAAATTATTTGCATATTCAGACAGAAAGAGAGTTAGAAAGAGGGAGAGAATATAGAGGGAAATTGTGTGGGAGAGAGGCAGAGAAAGAGAAAGAGAGACTGAGGAGGTGGGGAGGGAGTGAGGGAATGAGGGAGAGAGGTAGAGTGAGTATGAGAGGGACAGACAGAAAGAGTTGAGATAAGCAAAGCAGTTGCAAAAATGATTAGCTCTTGAAAAACTTCAATTTATTTTACATTAAAATGAAATAAATCAACCCCAAAAAAAAACCACACGGGAAAACAGGAATTTAATCCAATTCAATTGAGATGAAAATCCAAATAAAAATGGGAACTTTTCTGTTATAAATGAATAAATCCCACCACTCAAATCTCTCCATGGAGCCCTCTGTTGATCCTCAACCACCTACTGACTGTAGCCTGACACACAGTCTCACACACACACACACACACACACACACACACGCTCATACACACACACACACACACACACACACACACACACGCTCATACGCACACACACATGGTCTCACACACACACACACACTCTCACTCACACACACACTCACATGCTCATATACACACACACTCACACACACACATGCACATACACACACACACACTCACATGCTCATATACACACACACTCACACACACATGATCATACACACACACACATACACACTCATACACACACACACACATACACACACACAAACCATAGAGAAGCTGGAAAACTGAGCCAGAGCTTTGCTAGAGCTCCAATTTATTGAGTTCAGGAAAAAAAAAAAAGAAAAAACACTCCGGCAAAAGCAGCAGAGAAAAGGACTGGAGCTCACAGGGCAGCTCAGAGAAGACTTTAATCAGCTCAAGAATGAGAGCAGGTCCTCCTTTCAGCAGGAGAGGGACTCAAGAGCCAGTACAGCGCCTTGTTTAAGCATAAGAAAGACTTTAATCAGCTTAAGAGTGAGAACAGGGTCTTGTTTACACAGGACAAGGACTTCCATCAGCTCAAGAAGCAGGACCGAGCCCCATTTAGGCTGAGGAAAGACGTCAACCAGCCCAAGAGTAAGTACAGGGCCTGGCTGAGATGGCAGCAGCAGGAGGAAGGGAAGTTTTTAGAGGACAATCGCAGAGAGAAGACAGCCCTAATGCTGGTCCACAGGATGATCAGACGATCATTCAGAGAAAACCACAGAGTCAGAGAGGGCAGGCTTACAGCATTGTCACAATTTTAGCCACTTGAAGGGTTTGTGCAATGCAAAAGAAGACGGACATTTCAGTACTTGGATAGCTTTACTTAGTCTGAAGTACTTTACCTTGAGGTCTGAAAGAACTGTTGCATTTGTCTGTTTCCCCTATTTTTTCATGAATTTATGTCCTGTTCTTGTTTATGGCACAGTGAGATCAGAATGCTTTTTTATAGTATTAAAGCAAAGCTATGAATTGATAATAAGACCACATTATGCAGAGTGAATTAAAACCTATTTCCATTCCTTTTTTTCTAAAGACCATGGTCAGAATTCAATCAAAATTTGTCCTTAACATTTCCACACAACTGAATGAATGTTATGCTTTTTTCTGTACAAGAATAGTTCAGCAACATTATTTTCATTATTGCTCAATTCGCCAAACTGTGTTGGTAGCAATAAAAATGAACACTTCCGTTTGACAGTCAGCCAAAGTTTAGGACAAATGTTTCAGCCCTCAGCTTCTCCAGGACAAGGGCATTTTTACACATACACGAAATTAACATTGGTGGTTATTCGCCTTCCGTTCGCTTCCATTCTATGCGAATAAATTCGAATAAAACTTTTGCTTCCAGTGGTGAAACAAATCTGCATCTTCACTTCGCATGAACTTTGACTGGCGAATTCGCAGCCTCAACCAACAGCAAAGAAGTGTATGTCGTTAACCCCATTTGGCTGTAATTTGGCTGTAGTTCTCTGACTGAGCCAGGATGGAGGATACTTGATTTCTGCTGTGTCTAACTGGCCGGTATTGCAGAATCTTTCTCTTCTCTTCAGTACACATTTTCCCATCACAAAACCAACAGCTCACATTCTATACTGTGTGCGTACCGTGTGCATCACTTCCTGTACCGCCCACATTCAGCACGACAAGATACGATACAGCCATTCGCCTGCATTCGCGCATTGTAACCCTACCCTAAGTGCCTATGGCCCACCCATGCCAGTGGTGCGCTAGCCTTGAACACTGGCATGACCGCATCCCACTGATACATATTCAGCTCTGTGCCTGACAGAGAACAGAAAGCAGGTCTACAGCATAAAATAGGAATCTTAATTCATTTGTCACCAAGACAAGGACCTGAGGCCTCAGAAAGCTCTCTGACTATGCGGGGCAGCCTGTAGTCTAGTGGCTGAGGTTGGTGGTTCAAGCCCCAGCTACAGCAAGAACACCTTTGCTGTTGGGCCCTTGAGCAAGGCCCCTAACCCCACATTACTCCCAGGGAGGATTGGTCCTTGGTTACCCTGATCAACTGTAAGTCGCTTTGGATAAAAGCGTCAGCTAAATGTAATGTAATGACCATGGCCAGCCCATCGATATAGATGAGTGGCGTAAGACTGCAGCCTCGTCTCTCTCCACGCTCTGCTCCATGAACGAAGAACTCACTTTTTGTTTCCAGTTTTCACACTACATTTATTCTCTGATGTTTGTCAGGGTGCGCTAGATAAAAATTTGGTCAGAAGCACAATGAGCCCATGATAAAAAAAAATAAAATAAAAAAAAGACAATCTTCCTCTTACTTCAGACATTTTGTTAAATGGAGAAGAATTTATGGTGACACTAAACCTGGCAGCATTGCAGATATAGTTGCGTAGTGAAGCGTAATGGTATTTACTGTTGAGCATGTCCACCCACTCCGCCTATTACCTACTGAGATATAAACAGAGACCAGAATGACCCCACTGCCTGTTCCAGGGAGGCATAAAATGTTATTACTTTTGAAATTAAAAACCTGGCCATGTCTGGTCTTCGACCGATGATTATTATGCAATGAGAGAACAATTAATTATTTGGCACGTCTGCATACTGTAAAACATGTTGCAGCTCATAGATTTTTATGAGAATTCATCATTTAAAAAAAAAACCCACTGTATTGTAATTATGAATGACCGTGGCTGGGACTCAATCAACATTTGCTCCTTTGGCTCGTGGGATAAATTGCTGCCTACGGGTCCTGAGGGCGGGGGTTCGATTCCCGGCCTCGCCATTCCCAACCATGGCCAGAGGCTCCATTGCCGAGGCTCCATTGGTCAGCCTCGCCGGGGGTCCGATACGGGGTAGGCCTAAAATCTTCCGTTGGTCCATTGCAATAGTGCCCTTCTCGGGCTGCTTGGGCGCTTGTGGCGGCACAAACAGATTGTACACTGATTACGTCTTCCTTCAACATCATAGGCAGTGTGTGACTGGTGATGCGGCCGCAACATGAAAAAGAAGCGAGATTGTCGACACGTGATTTGGAGGTGCCACACGCTCGACTTCTCCTCCCATAGCTGTCTGGGGCGGGGTGCTGCGGTGAGATCAACCAGTTTGGTTGAACATTCAGGTTGGGAAAAAAAGGGAAAAATCAGGGATTCAAATTAAAAAAAAAAAAAAACATTTGCTCCTTAACTGTTACTTACAGTTGAGTATAAGTGTGTGCCTTTTCTGTACAAGAATAGTTTGTTTCATTTAATTTTCATGACTGCTAAACATGCCAAGCTTTGGTGGAGGTAAAATCAAACATTTGCATTCAATTGTGAGCCAAAGGACAAATGTTGGTTGAATCCTGGCCTATGCAAAGCTCTAAAATGATGAATTGATAACAAGACCATACTATGCAGAGTGAGTTAAAACAAGTGTCCCTTCCATACGAATGACCAGTTATGAAAATATGAATTCCCTGATTAACTTGCCATAAACGGAAGGACAGTTAACCCAAACTGACTGGTGACCTTAGTCAGTTACTCATTAGTGAAACTGAGCGTGCAGGACTCGAGGTCTAAATTAAGATTAGAATATGATCATCTAATAGGGCTACATTACAATATCATTTTCTGTAAACATGTTGCATTTTATGTTTAGCATTTCCTTGCTAATCTTGCTAAAAAGGACCTGTCCTAAAAGAGAATAAAGTACATTTTGAATGAATATCTTTATCCCTTCAAGAGACTAGCTGTGTGAAATCAGAACTACGCAATGGCCAAGGAACCTGGCTATCTTTTACACTTTACAGTGCGAAAGCTGAAAATGACAACCGATTATTCACCCTTTCGCTTCAGTCCTGTTAGCTGTGCTTTTTTATTCAGACCATGAGTCCTGCATATACTCACTTTTGTTAATGACTAAATGACTAAGGTCACCATCAGTCAATTTGTGTTAGCTGTCCTTTCAATCATGTCAAGGATATCAGGCAACGTGTATTTCTATAATTGCTCATTCATACGGTGAAGGAAGGTAATAATTAAGCTACATGATAATTGGCAGTTTTGTGTAAATGTTTGTGTGTGCTTGGTACAGAAACATGCTGGCAGGGGCTTGGTTATGCTGATTTGCCATTTTGCAGTTCAAACAGGTGCACTATCACTTGGGGTCAAATTTGTCTCCCATCTTGATCTTGTCTGTGGTGGTACTAAAAGTATTTGGTCTCACCATCATATCGAACACTTTTGAACACAAATCTAGCATAGACACAGAAACACAGAAGCAAAAAACAGGAAACATATTAAGGTCTGAAGTTAACCAGGATTTCCGTGGGCCATGGTATATCTAGCTAGGCACACTAGTTGTGGACGGCAAACAATATCGTCTGTCTTGTTATTTCAGTTTAAAAATAAATGCAATAGAGGTGATCAGGGACAAAAACTTGCAATTGTTTGCTGGAATGCCAGAGAACTTTTTTTTTTTTTTTTTGGAATTTAACTCAAACATGAGGTAAGCAGTATTTTTGAAAAGAAAAATGGTAAAACATTTTAACTGACCCTGTGAAATAAATGTCCCCGTTCTCCTCTACGTGGACATAATAAACCTGCACTCTGATGGAAAATACTCCTTAAATGGATCACACAATGCACACCTGAAGAAGATCTGTTTGGTCAAAACGCTGAGTTTGCGATACAGCGCACTAGGGCATTTCACAGGTGCCTAATCGTAACCCAGCACCTAAGTTACATATTCTTAAGCTTTCAGCATCTTCAGAGTTCAATAAAAATGATTTCTTACTTCCTGAACTGGAGGAGGGTGCTCAGGACAGAAGTGGGATGTTTTAGCTCGGTTGTGTCGGCACACTTGGGCCCATGACTAGCCTGCTTCACACACTGATGCAGGAAACACTCTTCCAGCGCGATGGGCAGGTGCCTGATGTTTTGGGCTTCATTTCCCTCTGAGAAAACCGTAAACTCACTGAACAGGTGTACCTGCAGGTGTTTCCAGCCCCGTTCCCGGAGAGCTACAGGCTGCGCTGGGTTTTGTTTTCACCTTAAAAACAGCAACCGATTAAGATCCTGGAATCAAGATGAG
>JAFBMS010000091.1:227500-337500 GCA_019788955.1 Albula glossodonta
ACTTTCCCAACACACGACAAACACTTTCTTCTCTTTCAATTTTATCCCCTAAGCATAACGGTAACTTGGAACGTTTTGGTGGCTCGTTCGTCTGGAGCAAGAGCCTTTTCATGATACAAGAGGCCAGATACCACACGAGGCTGTGGAACTCTGATTCTGAATCCACGGTCAGTTGTAAGGGAGTTTTGTTGTTGCTTTTCAGCTGCCTTGGAAAAAAAACCGACTGCACAACCGGGAATAGAGTGAAGAATAGGTTGCTTTGAGGTGGACTGTGTGCCAAGAATTTAGATGTTTTTATTTTTTATTTTTTGAAAGGCATGGATCGAAAGGATGCATAAATTTTATATATTTATTTTTTATTAAAAAACGGCTTAAGCCTCAATGCTAGGAATATCGCCTACCACACAGCACATCCGCTGATAACTGAAACGTGTGCAAACAAACGGTGGAGGAGAAGTAATAAATAAATAAAAAAAACCCAAACCATGTTGATATCGTCCTCAGCAGAACTCTCCGGCTAAGTCACACAGGCCCCCCCCCCACCCCCCCCAACCCCACATCAACACCGACAGCAGAGCTCTCCCTCCCTCTCTCTCTCGTTACCATAAAAAGATAATTTACCCCGAAAATTTCCTCAGACCCTCTGAGTGACTCCATCAGACTGTAGCTGCCTATCAGTAAATGCCAGCTCATTTTTCAACCTCAGCTCCACAGTTGGATTCAAAAAATGTTGGACCGACTCATTCTTATGCATTTCCTCTGCCAAAAAAGCGTGTCATCCGTGATGAGAAATATATAAAAAAAAAACTGAATTCAGGCTTCCATTTTGCTTTGAGATTTGGGTGCAGGGTGTGGGGTGTGGGGTGTGGGGTGTGGGGAGTGGGGTGGGTGGGGAGGATTCAGGCTGGTTTTGGGCAGGGTGGTTGCTAAGTAGAACTAAGTTATACAAGGATCATAAACAAAGGGAAGAGTGGCAGTCCTTAGCTAATTTTTTTTTTCCTTTTTCTGATGTCTGTCATGAAGGGATTTGTGAGCCTGCGTTTTCGGATATGTGAAGCCGTTTCAGTACCAATAAAAATTCATAGATCTGGATTTCAGCTTTGATGATATCACTACAGGGTTATGTGCTTTCTCTTTTCCTTTCCTTTTTTCTCTCTGTCTCTCTTTCACACACACACACAATCTTTCCCTTTTCCTACTTTCTTTTCTATCTTTTTTTCCTTTGCTCTGCGCAGCTGTTACTCCGTATCATTCTCCAGTGGTTCTCTCTGGCCATCTGCCTTAAAGACAGCAGTTACCTCTCGACTGTGACCGCACCGCCCCCCCCCCCCTTCCCGAAACCCCAGTCCTCACCACCGTGCGCCCCCTAATCAGCACAAAGCCAGACAATTTGGTCTTTTACAGAGCGGACAGAAAAGAACGTTCTGGAAACGACAGAAAGGATCGTTCTGACTGCATCTACCTCCACTTCTGCGTGAGAAAGGCCACTGGAGGAGGGAGAGGCCCCTCGAAAGTTTCCCCAGACTCTCGAGCGACCGTCGAGCCCGCAACATTCCCCGCCGACCGTCCTTGACTCGTCTCCATCCGTGGCGGCGGCGGCGTGGCTAAGGTCGTCCTCGAAAGGCTCGTCGTGCCACCTGCTCCTCCTCATCAGACCCGGCTGATCAAAATTGAGAGAGCGAGAGTGAGCGAGCGAGCGAGCTCCCAAATAATTATTTTTCCTCGGGCGATATTTTCTTTGCAGTGCCATTGTTCCCCGTTGTCTGTAAAGCCTACGGGGCCGCTGAAGCCGGCGATGCAGGGACAATTACAACTCCTTGCTTATCTCCATTTGCCATTGTCAATTGGATCAGATTTCAAATGGGAAATGTGGATTAAACACAGGCCCTACCAGGGGGAACGGGGGAAATGGACTTTAATTCTAAAGATTTACAGATTTTTTCTGCTTTTTCCCCCCCTCAGAAAGCCACTGTTTCCTTTTGATTAAGTGATAAGGATTGTATTTTCTGCAAAAGATAGCCCCAGACAACCGAAGGCCGAAAAAACAAGTGTAGACAAGGCCTTCAGAATTAATGCTGTTTTTTGCATCTCACCCCCTCTGTCCCTCTCAATTTCTCTCTCTCCCTCCCTTTATATCTTTCCCTGTCTCTCTTCATCTCTCCCCCTTTTCTCCCCCTCTCTCTCTCTCTCTCTCTCTCTCTCTCTCTCTCTCTCTCTCTCTCTCTGTCTGTGCTTCGATAGATACAAAGTAAATAGTGAGATGTGTATCACATGGTGTATTATCGATGTTAGTGCTAGGCTAACAGCAGGCTAGGCTAGGCTAGGCTAGGCTAGGCTAAGAATCCCAGGTCTGAAGGGGGAATAATTGGACGCCTCCGATGAGGAACAGCTGTTTGAGTTTGCTTGGCGCGGCTTGTGCAAATGTCCTCATTAGACTGGGTAAATAGTCACAGGCGCAACGCCCGAACCGTGGTTGCGGGATTCAAGCCCCAGCTTCGTCGCCCTGTCAGGGGAGGAGAGAGGGAATCAATAAGGGAGATCCGCCAGTCAGAAGTGCAGAGGTTGGAAAAGTTTTTCGTTAAAAAGTTTTTAGTGGTAATTTTGAGTGGTTAGAACGTGAGTGGTTACCCCAGAGGGGATGGGGGAGGATGGAAAGGGTTACAGATGAAAAGGGTTCTCTGGAGTGAATTTGAATTTAAATACATGAGACACTATATATTGGGTGGTGAAGGGTGTGAAGCCTAAACTCAATGTTTGACTGAGCATTAGTTGTAGTAGTATTAGCAGTATTAATGGTATCAGTATCAGCATTAATTTTAATAGTAATGACAAAAGAAGTAGAAGGAGTAATGGCAGTAGTAATGGTTGGAGTATCGACAAGATGTCTCCCATAAAAAACTGCCGAGTCATTGTTAAGTGGAACCAGTCACTGAGCAGCACAAGATGAATTTGGGAATGTTTGTTTAATATTTGTTTTTGCTTGTTGTTGTTGTTTTTTCCTTTTTTCAGACGGAGGGTATTCATTGAATAACACTGTAAGATGAAACATGGCTGGGTGTTTTTGCTTTAGTCTGAGTTTGTTTGCTGTATTTGCTACTTTTGGATTGGGAGACATCCATGAAAAGTGGTGAACTTCTTAGTCACTGTGTCTTGTGTCCTGCCCCCACAGACAGAGAGAGAGAGAGAGAAAGGAGGGGTAAAATTCGTGTGGATCAATTTAATGCAAAATGTTCCAAGCATAACCTATCCTATTAACTGTTAACCAAGGAGTCCTGCTCTTCGGCACACATTAATAAAACTGTCAGCTTCCTAATGGAGCCTCGTCTCGTTAGTGTGTGCTTAATTTACCTCACAAAAAAGTGTTCTCTTTTCTTTCTCTCACTCTCTCTCATCCTCTCAGGCAAAGCAGAGGTAAACAACTCTGAACCAACCTGCTAATCCCCATTAAGAGTTTTTTTTTCTATGTCAGAATGATCCATTCGAGTCTATATACCTTCTTCTTTCCTCCATTTAACTTTCCATGTTTTTTTTTTTATTTTCTATGCAGATATTCCCTTTTTGTTTCTCTGTTAAACACTTCATAAGCCATAGAACTCTAATGTGTGCATTGAGACCGAAGAGTAAAGTAAAGATTGGAATTATACAAGGAAGGGTATTTTGAAAAGATATTTGCATGAGCTTTTAGATAACTGTATAGTCCATATAAAGTTAGAAACATTCTCAAACACTGATATATAAGTGGAAATATGATCAAAGCTGTTTGCATAAGAAGAGCACCTACCACCCCATTCAGCCCCGTCTGCAGATCAGTCCTGGTTTGATTGCTCTCTTTGTGTGGCTGGGTGACCTCACGACCAACCGACAGCCAAAACAAACCCTGTCAATGACGATGGTTTGTCTACCCGCCATGTTTTTTTTAAATTTGTTTTATTTTTAACGCGCTGTCTCGGTCGGTCAGGCGAGGTAGCGGTGGATTTTCAAGCAGGTAATTATGGGGAAAAGCCGACTAACCCAGCCGGTCCTTGTGATGAATCTGCCGTGAACAGGTTTCCGGCTCCGCTCCTGCCTGCGAGTGTCAGTAAATAATGCGCAGCGTCGTCTGTGCAAGGCCTCGCCGAATTCTCGTCAGAAAGAGTGATGATTTAGCCCTGACGAAAACCAGCTTTCACGTGTCTGCCCATCCATCTGCCCAGCTTCAAATCATGTTGAAACACACACTCACACTTACACACATATACACACACGCACTTGCACACACACAAGCACGTGCACACACACTCACACTTACACACACACGCACGTGCACACGCACTCACACTTACACACACATGCACGTGCACACACACTCACACTTACACACACACGCACGTGTACATGCACTCACACTTACACACACATGCACGTGCACACACACTCACACTTACACACACATGCACGTGCATACACACTCACACTTACACACACACGCATGTGCACACACACACACACTTACACACACACGCATGAGCACACACACTCACACTTACACACACACGCATGTGCACACACACTTACACTTACACACACACATGCACACATGCACACACACACTCACACTTACATACACATGCACATACACACACACTCACACTTACACACACACACAAGTGCACACACACATGCACATACACACACTCACACTTACACACACGTGAGCGTGCACACACACTCACACTTACACACATGCGTGCATGCACACAGGCACACACACACACACACACACATGCACACACACACTCAAACTTACAAATACGCTTGTGGACACATACTCACACTTGCACACACAGGCACGTGCAAACACACACTCACACTTACATGCATGCACACACTCGTGCTTAAACACATACACATGCATGCACACACACATTCACACACACATTCACTCTTAGACAGACATGAGTGCACATACACACACATGCATACCCACACTCACACTATATACACACATGCACACACTTGCAAATATACACATACTCACACATACACACACTCGCACATATATACACACATCACATGTGTGGACACATGCACACACACAACCACAAACATGCATTCACATGCACATGCATGAACAGCAAAAGCAAAAGTTCAGAAACACACAGACTCACGCACATAGTCACAAATATGCTGACATGCAGCCATATACTATATACACGCATACAGGTGAACATACACTTACTTACACAAGTGCACAAACATACAGCCACACACATATATATACACACACACACATAGTCACATGCAAAGGCACACACACGCCCACCCACCCACACACATGTGCATATGCTGCAGACTCATTTGAGATGCAATCATTAGATGCAAACCAGACACCACAGGCCACAAATGGGAACATGGACCTCTCTGGAGCAGAACCCAAGCCCTTGATTGAGAGAGCAGTCTGTCTGGCACCGTGGAAAAAAAAAACAAAGGTTTTCCTCTCGAAATTCGAACAGCAGCATGACAGATGACTGCTTCATTAAAACAACGTTCCCTCAGCTTTCTGAAAAAAAGCACATGGACTATTTTAGAATCTTCTCTGAGCCACGTGAGAATGTCATGTACTTGTCATGTCTAATTCTTTGGCCCAGGTTTGTCTCCTTATGGTACAAAATTATATTATGACTCCCTGGCCACTCAAGTTTTCCAAACTGCAGAGTGACATTTTCTGCTTACGTGGCGCAATTTTGATATCACAGGTGCGGAATCAGACCCAGACCTAATACTGATATGTTGGAGTTACTCCCGTTTTTCCTTTCCAAAGAGAGAGAGACAATATATTCAATCAAGTAAAGTTAGTCTCCTCAAAGGCATATGCAATGCAATCAATACGGGCTTTTAAAGGGCTGAGACTCAAGCAAACACATTTCAGCTGGGATCCAATCGACAGCGTTTAGTCTCCTCTTGTCCCCATTCAATTCATCCAAAACAGACTTTACAACATCACCTTCTTTGAGCTTGTTTGAAGATAAACAACCATGTTCTTTGGAATTCATTCTTTCCATACTAAAATCGCACCTGGTTGTTGTTCAAAACCCCATCCCTCCACCTTCCTTCCTCTTAGCATCCCTATCTTTGTCTTCTTTTCTCTCTCTCTCTTTCTCTCTCTCTCACTATCTCTGTTTTTCTGCTTTATGTTTTCCTTCTTCCTTCCTTGGAATAAGTGTGAGAACAAGTCATTTTAACATTCATTTCAGAATTCACAATGGCGGGCTGAGGGTACGACACCTTTTAATATCGAAGTGGAGATGGCGGTGGTGGGGGGGGGGGGGGGGGGTAATATAAAGCAGGCCATTGAAGAGATGGATGGGGGGAGGGGAGGGCAGGTTTTAGGTGGGGGGGTGGGGAATTCATTACACCCTGGCTCCCCTCCACTACCTCTCCACCTGCCCGCACATTCCATCTCCCAGAAATTGTTCTCCTGTCCTCCCCGCATATATTTTAACCCTATTACACTGTCACAGGAACCCCGTTCCCACACCTGCCAGCCCGATGTCTGCTGTGAACGGAAAAATACCCTCTATAGCACACACATACTCATGCAATCGCTCACACACACACACACACACACACACACACACATCATCACCTTTACCCTGTTATTCTTCTCAGGCCTCATATCTCTGGCTGGAGGTGATTTAAGGAAAGTATTTGTGGATGAAAGGCTCCTGAGACCTGCGATCAGCCGCTGTGTGGTCACCTGTCTGTGAGCATGCTCACTCCCCTCCCGCCCCTCCCTCTATAGGGCGTGGCTGTCCGGTGTTCCTTTCACTCACTCTCCCTTCCAATTGGACAATAGCTAATAACTTCCATCCCCTTAGATACATTGCCATGACTGCAGTTGTGTTCCAGTATAATTAGGGTGAAGTGCACTTCAGAGACACCTCACCGTCTCTTCTTCCTTTCTACCCCTCCTCCCCTCCCCTAGGTTTCTTTGTGTGCACTGGCAGAAATCTTCATTTATTTTTAAACTTTAAATTCTAAATTCTCGCACTCCCTGCGCAGCGGGACAGAGAGGCAAAAAAACAGAGAGACAGAGAGAGAAAGTAGATTACCTGAAAGATGGAGTCCCAGCGCAGTCACTAACCTTGACTTATCGTTCATCCCCCTATCCCCCCACCCCCCCACCCCCACCCGACCCCCTCCAGTCCTCTTGGCTTTCCTTATACCTTCACCCAGTCTCTCCTTTTCCCCTTTCTTACTCTTATGGGGGGCCCAGTTCACAGCTCTCATCTCCCCTACAGCCAGCCTAATCAGAGTCCCTTACTCATTACCCTCCCCCCCCCACCTTTCACTTTGCAGACCTAAAACTTCCCATTCACCTTTACCCATAACCCCCCTCACCTTTCACTTTGCAGACCTAAAACTTCCCATTCACCTTTACCCATAACCCCCCTCACCT
Source organism: Albula glossodonta (assembly GCA_019788955.1). Classification (NCBI taxonomy): domain Eukaryota; kingdom Metazoa; phylum Chordata; class Actinopteri; order Albuliformes; family Albulidae; genus Albula; species Albula glossodonta. Next base: position 234,939 of record JAFBMS010000091.1, read on the forward strand.
TTCACTTTGCAGACCTAAAACTTCCCATTCACCTTTACCCATAATCCCCCTCACCTTTCACTTTGCAGACCTAAAACTTCCCATTCTCCTTTACCCATAACCCCCCTCACCTTTCACTTTGCAGACCTAAAACTTCCCATTCTGCTTTACCCATAACCCCCCTCACCTTTCACTTTGCAGACCTAAAACTTCCCATTCTGCTTTACCCATAACCCCCCTCACCTTTCACTTTGCAGACCTAAAACTTCCCATTCTGCTTTACCCATAACCCCCCTCACCTTTCACTTTGCAGACCTAAAACTTCCCATTCTGCTTTACCCATAACCCCCCTCACCTTTCACTTTGCAGACCTAAAACTTCCCATTCTGCTTTACCCATAACCCCCCTCACCTTTCACTTTGCAGACCTAAAACTTCCCATTCTGCTTTACCCATAACCCCCCTCACCTTTCACTTTGCAGACCTAAAACTTCCCATTCTGCTTTACCCATAACCCCCCTCACCTTTCACTTTGCAGACCTAAAACTTCCCATTCTGCTTTACCCATAACCCCCCTCACCTTTCACTTTGCAGACCTAAAGCTTCCCATTCACCTTTACCCATAACCCCCCCCCACCTTTCACTTTGCAGAGCTAAAACTTCCTATTCTCCTTTACCCATAACCCCCCTCACCTTTCACTTTGCAGACCTAAAACTTCCCATTCACCTTTACCCATAATCCCACTCACTGTTTTTCTTAAGATTCTGCCATTTTATTTTCGGTTTGATACGAGGCCATGATGAAGCACTGTCCGGGGGGCCTAGCATTTAAATCCGCTCCCTCACTCACATTTAATTCAGGGCATGCCTTCCCCGTGCAATAAATCAAGGTCCTCAATTATCAGGTCCGACAGTGTCTTTTTGTCCCCGCTATGGTAAATGGGACGCTATTATGGGATGTACTCACTCAAGCCCTCACAGTGTCGGCTGCTCGATGCTAACCCTCGCCAATCCCTCGTTATATCACAGTGTAATGTTCCCCTGGCTTTGGTTCGTGGGACGTGCCGCGCGTATTTGTCATATCTCTTGTCGCAGGTTTGGAATCACGAAAACTCTCATTACCATGCTCCGGCCTGTCACTCTTATAATGCAGAAAGTGGGTCATAGCCTTGCCTCCTGCAGCACACCCATACAAACACACAAACACACATGCAAACCCTCACACACACATACAAACACACATACAAACCCTCACACACACATACAAACACACATGCAAACCCTCACACACACATACAAACACACATACAAACCCTCACACACACATACAAACACTTAGATACACATACAAACACACATACAAATCCTCACACACACATACAAACACACATACAAACACTCACACACACATACAAACACACATACAAATCCTCACACACACATACAAACACACATACAAACACTCACACACACATACAAACACTTACACACACATACAAACCCTCACACACACATACAAACACACATGCTGTAGGGACTACTGAACTGCGTTTCCCAAAGTTCCACAGCCAAATTCCAGAGATAACTAACTCAAAGCGTAACTACGTTAAAAGCCATAAAACGTAGGCAATAAAAAGGACGAACACTCCAGAAATCTCCCTCTCTCTCTCCCCCGCTCGCTCCCCACGCAACTCTCTCCCCCAGACTCTCTCAGAGTCACTCTCTCAGACTCTATCCACGCTCGCACCACGCGTGCTGGACGCACGCATAAAACTCTCTAATCTGGGCCTGGCATGCACACCGCATGCCAAGGAATTCTGTCCCTCGTCTGCCTTATGTGCAGTAACTTCCCCGGTTAAATAGGCCCGCTCAATGCAGCCTAAAAGGTAGCTTCGAACCCCGGTGGTCAGCTACAGGGAACAGAGACGCACAGCCAAGAAGCGACGAGACGAGTGGAACCCTGCCGCAGAGAGCCACGCAGCAACCCCCAGAATCCAGCGGAGCGAAGACCTGTAAGTCCCAAGAGGCCAGCAGCCTGCAAAAAGGATCCAGCTACGTGAACGACGGCATCGGACCCCAGAGAGGACGAGCGAGCGAGCAACCAACTCTGCGCCCTGGGAAACCAGAGACTGAAACAAAGAAACGCACTGGACCCGTCTAACCAACGGAGAAAACCCCCAACAGTAAGGCTGTAACACTGGGCACAGATAGATAAAATAGCTTAGGCACATATTGTTATTTCATAACTAAATGTAATTAACTGTGTTATCTATTTTTCATATCTGTAATCATTATTGTGTTTGATCATTGTTTAGCTGGCTCCGAACCAGGCGCCGCGCAGCGTTAGCAAGCAAATATCTCACTACAAACTAGGTTTTGCATGTGATCTATTTAGCTACTAACTTACGACAACCCGGCATTAATGATCTGCACGATTACATCCATTTTTCCACATTGCATGCGCCATTTTCCTGAAACGCTTAGCTTCAGCTAAGTTTCAAAACTCCCACCATCTCTCTCCTTTTGTTCTCCATGAACACGTGTGTATCGCGCGCACACACCCAAGGCTGCGCGACCCCCACACGTAGGAGAACACTCCTACCACTACACACGAGCCAACGCCCTATACATTCCTGAACCATATGCACATACACACACACACACACGCACATACACACACGCATCGTTTATTGTTACATTGCAATAAATCGTGCTTTGCCGTTTAGTACATGTGTTCAATAAACTTTGTTATATTCCAAGGTTGTGTGTTTATTAATGTTGCATAAATATTGAATGTTTGCCGACCTCTGCAACTCTGAAGAACTCCGAATGTCTTCACTTTTATCAATCATTAACGTTATTAATTCAGGTAAAACTGAACCAATAGTGTTGTGATTTGATTATGAATAGTTATTGATATTGTAATTTTGATGATAATTATTAATTTAATTATTAGTTGGAATTACGTATTTATAGCTATATAACGAGACTGATATATTTTATGAGACTGATATATGAGACTGATTAACCGTAGTTGCACCATTATTCGTAGAATAATGTTATAGAATTTCCACCACGTAAGTGACGCCCTTTGTTGTGGGGAATATAATAATAAAGTCTTGCGTAACTGGTGCCACACGTGAGGTTTAGATAATTCTTTACACTTTTGGTGTCCTGTGCGAGGAATACTATAACAAATCCCTACAATGCAAACCCTCACACACACATACAAACACACATACAAACCCTCACACACACATACAAACACTTACACACACATACAAACACACATACAAATCCTCACACACACATACAAACACACATACAAACACTCACACACACATACAAACACACATACAAACCCTCACACACCCATACAAACACACATACAAACCCTCACACACATACAAACACACATACAAACACTCACACACACATACAAACTCACATACAAACCCTCACACATGCATACAAACACACATACAAACCCTCACACACACATACAAACACACATACAAACACTCACACACACATACAAACACACATACAAATCCTCACACACACATACAAACACACATACACACATACAAACACACATGCAAACCCTCACACACACATACAAACACACATACAAACACTCACACACACATACAAACACACATACAAACCCTCACACACACATACAAACACACACACAAACACTCACACACACATACAAACACTTACACACACATACAAACACACATACAAATCCTCACACACACATACAAACACACATACAAACACTCACACACACACACACACACACATACAAGCACTCACACACACACACACATATATGTATACACACATGCACAAACATACCTTTATTATCATTGACATACACACACATACACATGAGATCTGATGGAAGTAAAACAGACACAAAACCACACACACACATACACACACACACACACACACACACACACGGTGTGACCCTGAAATGTTCCGTCTGCTACTGCTCCTCCAGGTATAAGCTGGGGTTTATGGTGGGAGAATATTAAACTGCTGTTTGTCTCCCCCCCCCCACGCCCCCCGCGGCCCAATGCCCCCACCGCCCTGAAGTTAATCTATGGAGCTGTCAGGTCAGCATCCCAGAGGTAGAGCTGCTGAGGGCGGGAATATTCGGCACCCCATACCCCCGCTCTGCGGTCCAAGTCTCAGAGCCTGCGCCAAGCTCTCTCTCCAGGGGGTGATGGGGGGGTGGGGGCTGGGGGTAATCACGCACCTCACTTACCTGGTCACAGCCTGCGCTACATTGAGATGGATGTAGGCCAGCCAGGTATGCAGAGGGTCTAACCGCAAAGCTCACCGCTGCAAAATGACAGAATAAATCCAGCAAGCCGCAATAAAAAAATCATTTACAAAAAGGGGGCGGAGAGGAGGGGGGCTGGGTAAGGCTGGGGAAAACCCAACCTCTCATTTCTCACCTCCGTACCTAAAGAGGCCGGCGATCTCAGCATAATACCAGCGAGGTGCAATACCTTCCCGAGTGGAAAAAAAAAAAACAAAAAAGAAAACACCCTTCATCTTCGAAGAGAGCCTTGGCCGGCATAACTCAGTGAAATATTTCATTTTCATCCCAGCTCCATCTCCGTGCTGAATTCCTCATCCTTAAGGTGCAAAACAGATATATCAATCTGGCACTGATGCATTATTAATGGACAGACATCTCAGCTGAAAAACTTTCTCATTTTTTTTGCTCCATCTTTTCATTACATCATTTTATTGCATGGTGTTTGCGTTTCCTTGAAATGGTGGTATTAATTCTTACCCCTGGAGCACTCTTGAAGTACCCCGTTAGTATGGAACCAGAGGTATAAAACCCCAGCTCCAGAAAATATAAGTACCACGACATATTTATACCATGTATACACTAATTAATTTCATTAAATAACTCCCCCACCTGGCTGCAAAGTTTCACTCTCTAGATTAAATTGGTTTAGTGTTTGGATGGACCAAATACAGGCCAGTTCTTGAGTGGAATATAATCTAGTGGCTGGGACCTGGAAGGTTGGTGGTTCAAGCCCCAGTGCAGCCACAATAAGATCAGGCCCCTAAACAAGGCCGCAACCCTACAGTGCCCCCTTGGGGAGACTGGCCTCTGCTTGGTCCAATCAATTGTATGTCACTTTAGCTAAAAGCCTCAGCTAAATAACTGTAATGCAATGTAATTCTCCTGCTTTCTGAAGTCAGGGTTGGCCACCTCTGGTAATCACCAAACGGCCATAAATCTCAAGTGTTAAAAGCGTCAGGTCCAGTTCTCCCTCTGGAAAGCAGGGCAAAGTGAGAGTGCTCCGGACCCTGCCTGTAACTTACCTGACAGCGCTGTCACCCAGAGCAGGGTGGAGGGGCGGGCTCTGAGGGAAGGGGCATAAATCTGGGTACCAGATGCCTTCAGATCAAAACCCCTGCGATTCATTTTCCCCGTGACGACAAGGTGGCGTCCCATCCCTGAGTCTTTTTGTTTTAGATCTCGGTTACAGATCGGTACCCTGAAGAGTTTGTCCCATTACACTGATGTCAGCTTTCAGACGGAAGCAAAAAGGGCCGGAGGAGGTTAACAGTAACTGTAGCAATTGGAAAGATTACCTCACCCAAAGTAGCTGCCATGGCCGACACAGAGGGCAGACATGTGCCTAAACAGAGCCTTGCTGCCTTGCTCTAGGGCACAGTTCTAGGGATGCTCCCTGCTTTGGAAGCAAAGAATTTCTTTGGCATTGCTACAATTCCCCAGGGAGTGCTACCCTAACCCCCCCCGCCCTGCTTTCTTTTAATGGGTAATCCTAGCTCTGTGTGGTATCCTGTATCGTGAACTCAAAAACCCAAAATGCGTTTTTGGTATCAGCTGAAGAACAAGGTGTGAGCCAATTCCCTCGAGACGAGATGAATCCATAAATGAATAAAATAAATAAACAACTTCAGTTAACAGACATGCAGAGGTGACAGTGAACAGCAGACCAGAAAGTGGATGAAAGCAGGGCTGGCGGGCACTTTGGAGTCGCACGGTTCTGGGTGGCGTGTGGAGCAGTGAGCCGCCTCTTTTAATGCTTCTCTCCACACAGAGAGGTGAGGGGACCCCTTTTAAAGTCTCTAGTATAACAGACTGAACCCCTGTCTTTACTGGGGGCTCCTGGCTGACAGCTTTCACAGGGCCATTGAACTGGGGCCTGTGTCAGCGCGACCTACAATGAAGTCCCACTGACACATGTCTGCTGCACTTGGTTCCACTTGCTCAACTTCCTGGCTGGAATCACAGAGACTGCTTTTTTTGTGTGCTTCTCTCAGCATGACCAGATATACGAAGCAAAAAAAATACAAAATAAAAACAGCATAACACCTTGTCAGGGTGTTAATTCAGTGGGAGTCTTAGCGTTTCAGAGAGGGGCAGCCTTAATGCGACAAATACGAGAGGGGGATTATAACGTTTCACGTCTGACACATTTGCTGCGGCAGTTCTAACGCATTAAAAGGTATTAGCTTTGTAAGTTTTCTTTTCTCTCACTTTCAACTCTTGTGTGGATTATGTATTTTCACTTATAATCACTTACAATCGTACAAATGTCCTACCATACAACTTCAGTTCCAAAGGCTTTCCACAGCAATAAAAGCAATGTGAACAATTGGTAGACAGGTAGACAGATAGACAGAGACAGACAGACAGAGATAGACAAATATGATTGGTTGGTTGGTTGGTTGATCGATCAATCGATCGATCAATTGACCGATCAATTGATTGATTAGCTGACTAGTTGGTTGGTTGATTGGTTGATTGGTAGATCATCATTGGTTTGTCACAGTGTTGCCTCCTTTCCAACAAAGCTGGTTTCTATTTTTACTGCTGGGTTGAATTTTAGGCTTTTTTTTTTTTTTTAAAGCCAGGCTCTGTTGTAAAGCATATTTTAACAAATGTTTTGTCAAATGGACTGTACAAACACAACTTGATTTAATTCAATTTTGTGCTTTTTTTTTTTTTGGAGAACAAGATGAGCAACTGAGAGAGGAAGTTACTTGGTAGTCATTTGTTTGAAACTTCGGGTGAAATTGTATTTCTCATAAGATAAGCAGCACATTATTTGTTACCGGCGTTGCTATGACATTGATAAAGAATGGCAGAGTCACAGAGAGCATTCTTCACCGGTGGCACACTTAATTTGGGATGAAAACGATGCCCGGTGCCTCCTTCAGACTCATAGGAAGGGGCACATCGGCCATGTTTATCAATAAACTTTGCAGGTGTCATGGACCGTTGCTATTTTGGGGGCTATCGGATGACAATTTGTTTGGTACAGCCAGGGTTCCAAATCACCTGGGTTTTTTTTTTTTTTTTAAACACCCACCGGATTTTTCTCTCCGAACACTTAAAAATAGATATGGAAGAGTAAGCAGAGGATGGGGGCGGAGGAACATGTTTGACGACAGCTCTAAGGTAAAACTGCTGGTCACTTTTGCAAGGATTACAGCCCCAGGAGACATCCTCCTGAGTCAGAGCCGAACCCGAGTCATTATACAAGCACAGCCAACTCCATTCTCTACCTCCACCAGGCCTCTGTCCTCAGTGCCCCCTCCCCTCAAGAGACATGTCTTCCCCTTGAGGCATGTGTTCAACTTTTCTGGGTAATTGGAACTATGAATGTATAGAAACAGAAAGAGAGTGAGCGAGGGGGTGGGAGGAATTGAATTGACAGAATGAAAAATTGGTGATTTACACAAGCCAGAAGCTATTGTTAACACCCCTGCCCCCCCCGGGCAAGAACTTAACTGCCCCCCCATGTTTTAGTCCCTGATTACTGATTCCTCTAAAGCAGATGAGAGGTGGGGGCCAGCTGTCCTCCCCCCCGCCCCACCCCCAGCTCTGTGATGTTCACGGAGGCGTAGCCTCCAGCCCTGCCTCCCCACAACCTCCTCATCCCAGGTAGTGTTAACTGCTGTCATAAAAATGAATGTGGGATGGAACAGTGAGCTGTCCCCTCCTGGAGGCCTCTGGGTATGGAAGCTCATATTGAGAGATTTTCTTAATGCCATTCTGTTATTTTTTTTTTTTCTTTTTTTGCCTTTTTAACTTAACCATGTCTCTGCAGGGTTTTCCACTTGTGTTCGTCACTGGAAAACACCCCCAAAGCCAACCCCCCCCCCTCCCCCCCCCCCCCCCCCCCCCCCACCCCCCCCCCCGGCCCCTCCAATGACAGCATGACTCATAAGTTGCTCGTAGGTCTTCTCCTGGCATCAAGCCAGAGGAGCAGAAGAGAGCACCCAGCGCGTAAATGCGCGTCTCTCTCACAGCTGTGTCACTCAGTCATGGCGTGGAGGGAATGAGCCCCTTTTTCCCTGTGCTCATTTTCAGCCGTGGCAGCGCCCCGCCAAGGCACTCGGTGACGTGACGCCAGCCTCCCGGCCCTGGTGTTCCATGTGCAGGCATCGCCAAGGCAACCCGCGGTGCTAATGGAATCTCCCGTGGTTCAGAGCGGGGAAGATGCTACAGTCATCACCCGGTGTGGATGTGGGGGTGTCTGCGTTTGGGGGGGGGGGGATGGATGGGAAGGAAGCTGAAACTCATCTACTCGGTCATTATTTTTCCTCTGCCGCCACCCAGAGAGGCCAGCGTTCATTCATCCTCACTCAATCCCCCCCCCCGACACTCCCGCCATCTCCACCGCCCTCCCCCTTCCCCCCTCCCCACCTAAAGACCCCCACCACCGTCCCCAGCAGAACAAAAATAGAATAGCTTTGCCTGGACAGGTCCCCAATGACGAATGCACCGCCATGCTCCAAATACCATTAATAAAACATTGTCACTTGGGACATTGGTCTTCATGTTTGATCACTCTTGCCCACAGTTTCCCTCCCTGAATACGTCTCTCTTTTGCTCTTTCTCTATCTCTTCCCTCTTTCCTCTTGCCCATCTCTCACTCCTGCCATCCTATCCTTTCCCTTCTTATTCTCTCCCTCTCTCCGTCTGATTCTCCCCACTGTCTATCTGCACTTCTAGTACTTCTCTGTATTTTGCTCCTCTTTTCTCCCTCCATCTCCCTCCTTCCTTCCCTCCATCTCTCCCTCTCTACCTCTCTCTATCTCTGAAGCCGTCACCCTCTACCTCTCTGCCCGATGTGTCTGAAATCCATTCCTCCATCCACAGGTGTCTGTTCTTCCCTCCTGGTAATTGAGTGCACTCTCTCACATTTTTTGGCCCACATTTTAATGAGCCTGTATGAATTAAATTGGAACAGAGGAGCAGCTCTGCCGGAGAACCCTTGAGGGGGATCTTTTAAGTGAAGGAAACTGAAAAGTTCTTCATCCCGACACTGATGAACGCGGCTGAGAGTGAGGCAGACAAAAAGAGGCAGACTCAGAATCACCTTCTCCATCCACCTACAACTGCAGCCTAGACACCTACGCTCACCTGAGCAGGTACACATACCTACGCTCACCTGAGCACATACACATACCTACGCTCACCTGAGCACACACACATACCTACATTCACCTGAGCACATACACATACCTACAGTCACCTGAGCACACACACATACCTACGCTCACCTGAGCACATACACATACCTACATTCACCTGAGCACATACACATACCTACAGTCACCTGAGCACACACACATACCTACGCTCACCTGAGCACATACACATACCTACGCTCACCTGAGCACACACACATACCTACGCTCACCTGGGCACATACACATACCTACAGTTACCTGAGCACACACACATACCTAAGCTCACCTGAGCACATACACATACCTACAGTCACCTGAGCACACACACATACCTACGCTCACCTGAGCACATACACATACCTACGCTCACCTGAGCACACACACATACCTACGCTCACCTGGGCACATACACATACCTACGCTCACCTGAGCACATACACATATCTACGCTCACCTGAGCACACACACATACCTACGCTCACCTGAGCACACACACATACCTACGCTCACCTGAGCACACACACATACCTACATTCACCTGAGCACACACACATACCTACGCTCACCTGAGCACACACACATACCTACGCTCACCTGAGCACACACACATACCTACGCTCACCTGGGCACATACACATACCTACGCTCACCTGAGCACACACACATACCTACGCTCACCTGGGCACATACACATTCCTACGCTCACCTGGGCACACACACATACCTACAGCCACTTGAGTGCACACACAGACCTACCCCCCCGAGTGCATACTTGTTACACTCACCTAAGTACAAACACATACCTATCGTCACCTGGGCACACGCACATACCTACGCTCACCTGAACACACGCATATACCTACACTCACCAGAGCACACACACATACCTACAGCCACTTGAGTGCACACACAGACCTACCCCCCCTAGTGCACGCTTGTACGTACACTCACCTGAGTACACACACATACCTACAGTCACCTGAGCACACACACATACCTACAGTCACCTGAGCACACACACATACCTACACTCACCTGAGCACATACACATACCTACAGTCACCTGGGCACACGCACATACCTACACTCACCTGAGCACACACACATACCTACACTCACCTGAAAAACATACATACCCACACTCATCTGAGTACACACACACACACACACACACACCTGCACCCAACAAATTACAAATAGCCAGGTGGAGACAAACATTCAGATATCAATGGGTGGCTGTCCAAAGGTACCAGTCTACCATGAAATTGAGTCTTTCTCAGAATGTCATCTCGCATATGGAGGCTCAGTTCCTCAGGTTTCACAGAATAATTCAGAAGGATTGGTGTTAGAATTTTTCACTTTACTTTTAACAGGTAAAAAGTTCAATTTAACAGTGAGAATACCCTCATTTCATCTGCACCAATTGTTTTGTATTCATAAAGTACACTTTTTACCTGTTCTTTGTGCTTCTCTATACCTTTAATAAGTTAAAAGTGCAACTTTAACAACATAAAACACTTGATTCTCAAATGAAATGAGCCATGTGGATTCAAAATGCAACTTTATGGTTTAAAAGTCAGATATACTATTTTTACACCATAATGTCTGTTTCCTGCCACATCTTATAAATGCTTCATCCATGCTCTATCTGGGGATTAATTTTGATATGCGACCATTTTCACTTTTGGATTGCAACCTGTTTTCAAAAAGTGTTATACTGAATTTAGACACTCATTAATCACAGATAAATTTGCAGTCAAAGCCGCATTGTATTTAAAGTTGTATTCATGTTGTTTGTACTGAAGGGAGGAGCACTTAATTGGCTGGTGATTGGTTATCTGTAATGGATATCAGTCATTTTCTTTTTTGTCTTTGTATATGTCATTTTTTATTATCGATGTGTATGATTCACTACATTTTGATGCTGTATTTTGACTATAAAAGTCAAACTTAAATGTTGCGTTTGTTTCAGGCTGTGACTCAATCAAAATGCACTTATTATATTTGAGGGCATATGCAATTCAATCAAGACAGACATTACATTGCAGTGTAAATTTCTTGCTTGGCGATGAGCAAACAAAAAAATAGCTTCCGCCCATAAAGGACACTAAGTTTGTTTGATTGACTCTGGTCCAAAGTGAAAAGAGCTGGCCAATATTATCCTGCATGTGGTGAAATGATTCTCTGGAATGCATTCTTTTCCTGATGTATTTATTTCTGTGCAGAATCTTTGATACCTCAGTTGGTTACCTCAGGTCCAGGGTTCAAGTCCCTGTTCAGATGGTATGTTTTGTATTGCAAGGCAACTCCTTACAGTGGAAGCGTGGTGTGTTTTAATTCATGAAGGTACAGCTCACCATGAAAGCTGAATGTTTTGCTTCCAGCAAAGGCCAAATTGTTTAAAACAGTGCAACACTGCAAGTTTAATTCGGAGCCATTTCCATCTGACGTTGTTTGAAACCTCAACAGATACTGGAACTTTCTCTGGCGCAAAATGAGGCCATTTTCAGCACCCACTGGCATTCCACACTTTGCTTGACTCCATCTTGGTCACGTTTGATACCCCATATGCCTGGATGCTGGCAGGGACATGGATTTGGATGCACTGGAATTTCTGCATCAGACAGTTTGCAGAATTTCACAGAGAGCTGAGAAATCATAACTAACTTCAAAAAATAAAGGTACCTGAGGAGGTTCATTTATTTATTGCATATTGCAGGTCTTTAGATACACTCACAGTATGTCAGAGAACAGCTCAGAGGGTATGGTATTCAACAGCCTTCAACATTTATAGTTACATTTATGTACCTCAGTGATATGTAACACTGATTAGGAATCAGATTTACAAAATGTTGCATTTTAGAAACTGGGGACTTCATATGTTGCTGTTGCTCCTATTGAAGTTATTTGAATGTGCCATAAGCACTTGAGAGAATCTACTAGTGAAGTATGTATAATTTAGTTACTCTTTGTATAACCCAGAAGAGAGCTGAGTCTGAAGCATCTTTCGCAAGGGGGAACTGGCATAAAACAGAAAGTTACAAAGACTCTCAGTAATGAAAAGTATAATAACAGACAGGCAATGAGGCAGTTGTGTAAACAGGAATTAAGAGCAGGGATTAGTGGCAGGATCATGCTTCAGTAGACTGAGTCATGAATTACACGTTTAAAATCATAAATCAGAATTAGCATAAAAATGGCTGTAATGACACTGCCACCAGAGACAAGGCAAGACTTAAAAGGGTACTCCGACATTTCTGGAAATTAAGCTCCTTTGTCTACTTACCATGGTTTTAAGGCCTCTGAGTCATGTGAGAAAAGAGAGCATGTCTCACTTTTGATTGGAGCTAGTTAGTTATTCTGGAGCTAAACACAGACTGCCAGTCATTGAGCTAAGGCACATTGCACTGGATCCAGATATTTCTGTAGAATGCACAAGTATAATATTAAAACAGTACCAGTGAGTTTTTTTAATTTTGTTAAGAAGACCAAAGGTTTTTATTGCCTGGATGTCAGAGTAATACCCCTTTAAATGCCACTTCCCCTCACACCCCACACCCCCAAACTGACCAAGGTCTTCCTCATGTGCTTGTTTGAGTCATGAGGGAGGCCCGAGCCCTAACCCATGTTGTTTACTGGGATCCCAGCAGTCACTTATCTGAGCTGAATATGAACCCTGCTGCAAGGACAGCTGGCAGCAACAGCACTGTCACTGTGAAGACGATACCGATTCCACTGCAACACAGACAGGGCCTCTGGGTAAGTACATGCAATCCAGGCTTTCACAGAATAACTATTGGGAGGACAGGAACAATGCATGTTTGTGTGAGTGTGTGTATGTGTGTATGTGAGTGCATGTTTGTGTGTGTGTGTGTTTGTGTGTGTGTGTGTGTGTGTGTGTGTGTGTGTGTGTGTGTGTGTGTGTGTGTGTGTGTGTGTGTGTGTGTGTGTGTGTGTGTGTGTGTGTGTGTGTGTGTGTGTGTGTGTGTGTGTATGTGTGTGGTTGTGTGTGTGTGTGCATGTTTCTGTGTGCTCTTTATTCCCCCACCTCCTTTCCCACCCCACAGATATCCAAACTGCTGCAACCTGAGGGAGACAAACTGGCTGCCATGTGCTTGGGCACTGGCCCAATATCATACAGTACATCTCTATTCAGCTGTGCAGGGGCTGCTGGGAAACCTGCATCCAGATGGCATGGAGATCGGGCCACTATCTCCCTGCGCTAGCGCTGCACCTTAGGACAGAGATAACAACGCACACACACACACACACAAACACACAGACACAGACACAGGCACACACACACGCACACATGCACACAAAAACACATACATAGGCACGCACACATGCACACATAAACACAAACACACACACACACACAGACATATACACACACAGACACTCTCACACAAACACATACACCAGTTACAGGCACACACACATATACAAACTCACACAAACACATACGCACACACACGTGTGCGCACACAAAATCACAGACACAGGCACAGGTACACACACTCACACATATATACACACACACACTCACAGTCACAAAAACACATACGCACACAGGTACACATACATATACGCACTCGTACAAGCACACACACACACACACACATATACACACACACACACACATATACACACACACAGAAGAGCAGACACGCGTGTCACATACATTACTCCCTGTTCATACAGAGGAGAGCGTGGGAGGGAGCAGCTGTGTGCTCACATGTCCCTCCTCTCAATGTTATAATTGAGTTCTCGCCTCTTCATTGCTATAGCACTATATAAAGTAGCTATTAACAGCACAAATATGGTCTTAAGTTTAAAAGCCCATATGTTGCATTAGATAAAAATGTTTTTGGCTCAGTTGGGCATGCAATAATATTTACTTGCTGTCCAAGTTTTCCTTTTTCTTTTTATTTTAACCACTGCTTTAGAACACTCATATGACTCATCCTGTCATTTTTCAACTATATATTTCATCCGGTAGTTTTTGAAAGGTGTTGCTCAGTCATTCGAGCCCAAAAAAAAAAAAAAAAACGCAAATCAGTGAAAGCGTAAGTATTTCGGTTATGAAAGTAAATTTCCTGACTTCCACCTGAAACGATTTCCTAAGTGTAGTGATGCATGTTAACGCAAGTATTGCATATGTGACATAGCTATCCTATTCACGAAGGTACTGTGCAAATTAGGGGCCATTGCTGTCCTGTTCCTACCATTAACTCCTATGCCACAGCTGCCTGTTTCCTCTTCATCAATCGTTATTCAGGTAAGATCAGGAGATAACGTTTAACTGGCCAGATTATCCCCCAGCATTCTCAAACTGGTGCCTGTGCCTGCTGTTTGCAGCTTCTCCTCAAACGAGCATCACAGGGCACGTGATGCAGAATGAATAAGTTCGACTTAATGAATTCATGAAATCATTTAGGCTCAGTTATGCCTGTAACATTCAGCCCAGAATACCAAATAGCAATTATAATACTAATATGAGAAGTGCCTTACACCCTGCTCCCATCCCAATCCCTCATCCCTCCACCGTTAAATGAGTTTAAAACGCTTTTACATGAGCGGTATAACGTTATTCTGTAGTCGAATGTTCGGCAAGAGTGCGAGCTCCATCATTAAGGTTGTTATATATCAATGACAGTGTCCATAGATGCTGGTTTACCTATGTGTGTTTGCATGTGTTTGCATGTGTGTGTGTGTGTGTGTCTTGCGCATGTCTTACTGTGTGTAACTTCTGTCCCCTATTCCAGCAAATCAGCGTATGAATCATAAAAAGTACAGACCGCACAACTTTTTTGCTCCCCTCATTAGTAACCAATCCCACAGACTTCATGAGTAAAAAAAAAATGGAAAGACAGAGAATGAGCGAGCGAGAGAGAGGGGGAAAAATGAGCAGAAACCGGTGGACTGGAGATAAAACGAGAAGAGTCTACGTTAACAAGCTGCTGCGGTGAGTTAGCGAGCGCGGCTCGGCGCGGGTGAGACAATGAGGAAGCGGGATCGTTGTTACGGTGACGCCATGATGCCGCGGAACTCCTGATCCTGGCTCTCTGGCAGAATTGATTACTACAGCGGCCTGATTGCTGGTCTTCCATCTGCTCTACCCCGCTAAATTGCAACTTCTTCTGAAACCGAAGGGGGGTCCCAGAACTCTGAGAGCGGTACTAAATCAAATCCCCCCCCCCCCACCCCCCCAAACTCCTAAGCCCCGTTCTCCCCACCCCCCACTATCACCATCACCATCCTTTTCCCTCTGCATAGTTTCCAAAAAAAAGGTGCGCGCTTCTCAAAATATATTTTTCAAATTGTGCAGTATAACATGTATTCTTTATGGTTGTGCAAAAAAAAATGACAGGAAAAAAATGTAATTCTAGATGAACTGCCATTTGTTTTCATTTAATTTTTTATCATTTGAATGTTGCCTTTTGGTTATAGTCATGATATCATTTTTCCTTTTTTTTAAAAAATATATTTCTCATTAATTTCTTTCTTTTGCATGCTTGTGAGGTTCCCTCTGTGGCATGCGATGGCTGCCCGAGGAGCTGTGAGTTTCCACTAAACGAGGAGCCCAAAAACAGCTGAACCGAAATCTTCAGCAGGGTCTGCAGGAAATGAGGTCGTCCAAGCAATCGGCTCGAACTGGCCTAGTCAAAAACGTGGGTCAGCGAAGGTTGGCCTGGAGTTCTCCGAGAGCCAAACCTGGGAGATTGCAGTTGCTGATAAATTGGTAATGGACACTCCTGCCAGACAGGTGCTCGGCTCATGCATGCAAATCATCATCATCATTTCTTCGCAGTATTTCATTTATTTATTTATTTTTGTGCTCTGAAATGGTGTCCGTGATTTGAATAGGAGTCTGTACACTGTGTGTTGCACAGCTGTTACTGGGGGCTCTCGGCTGGGATTCAATCAAAATTTGTTCCTGCACCCTTACTTACAACTTTGCTTCTTCTCTACACGCATAGTTTGGCTAGGTAGTTTTCCTTATTCCTGAACTCACCAAACTGTGTCGGTGGAGATGAAAATTAACACTTGCATTTAATTGTGAGCCAAATAAAAAGGACACATTTTTGTTGAATCCTGGCCCTAATGTCTAATGTCTTTTTTTATCTTGTTTTTCGGGGAATCGTCGGCTTTAGAATCAAGGCCTGCAGCCTGGCTAGCCTCATGGTGATACAGTTGGGCATTTCATAGACACTCCTGGTCAGAGCAGCTTACAGAACTGTGGTCCGTAGGTTTAGGCTTATAGCACCCTGCTGCAATAATGCAAGCAGGTGTCCCGGTGAAAGCAATTCAATTCATAGTGATAAACCAGCCCACTTTTGACAAGTCAGTAATATTTTCTACCCATGTCACATCAGCTCAGAGAAGGCAGGTCTAAGGTGATGGGTAGAGGTCCATAGGTGAAGTGATTCAAATGCCCCTATACTCTGCTCTCACGTCCCTGCCGTGCCTCCCACTGTTTCGGTGAGTGCAGTCCGTAGGCAGTAAGGTGAGACTGTCCTGAGATCAGCTGAAATATGGGTGCCAATGAGTTTATGGTTGTGTTTTTCCCACAATGCAACAGGAGATGGACACATGAGCAGGCAGCTGCTGCTCATCAGGTTTCTAGAGATTTCCACCGTTTGTCACTTCCAATTGCTCATCCACTTCAATCAATTAAAAAAAACCTAACCTGTTTGGAAAGGATTAATTAGCCATATAGCAAAATAAGAGAGTGGAAGCATTAGCACTTCCTGTCATCTTACCAGGTGTGAAAATTGGAAATGTATTTGTTCATGGCATGCTGTGGCTGACATAAAGTGGGTTAAGAAGCTAAGTCACACCTAAAGACTTCACAGGGGTCTAATTAAGAACAAGCAAAAGCTTTTCACAATTTGGGAACTCTATTACGGGATCACGGACGTATATGCGGTCGGACGTTGCCCGAATGGACGTTATGCAGCGCATGACTGTATACATATGTAAAGAATGCCAAATGTCAAGTGTGAGGACTTGTTCTAGGGGCATGTAAATAACAGAAAGTAAATGTGTGGGATTTTATAAGCAAAACTGATGTTGTAAACATCATGAGTCAATTGCCATAAGCTCTGCATGGTGTTTAAACATTGACTTTATTGACTGCAGGATGTTTATTATCATGACTAGTTGTTTTTTTTCCATAGTATGTCAGTGTGTCTGCTTTGTCTAAATTCTGATTGAACCAACAGGCAAACTATGATAATAACAACATGTAAAATGCTGATGGTACTTTTCAATTATGAGCAGCCCTTCAGTTAGGAACACTCTAATGATATTTACTGGCCTAGCAGTCAAACTCTTGGGTTAAAACCCCTGAAACACACAGTCACCGATATCGGCCCCGTTGTTTTTCCACGAACAGTGACAGGTGGCCACTTAGCTGTCAGCAGCCTCTAGTCAGCACACCTGGCAGGCAGGTGAGGCGTCGTCATCTGAATGGAAAACCATGGCAACCAAGTCTTAAGGCTGGTTCTGAGGAATTACAAGGGCAATATCACCTTACCATGTTTGATTAGTTTAAAATAGGATACTAAAAAAGAATATATAAAAAAAAATTGGATCATGGGGTGTGTGTGTGTGTGCAGGTGTGTGTGTGAGTGTGTGCGTGTGTGTGTGTGTGTGTGTGTGTGTGTGCATGTGTGTGCGTGTGTGTGCGTGTGTGTGTGAATGTGTGTGTGTCTGTGTGTGTGTGCGTGTGTGTGTGTGTGTGTGTGTGTTATTGTGTGTGTGTGTGTGTGTGTGCGTGTGTGGGTGTGTTTTTGTTTATGTGTGAGTTGGGGGGGGTTTGGTGGAGCAGCAGTAGATCTTTAATTCATTGTCTGCACAGGAGTAATTGATCTACAGGTTAAAAACCACCTGTAGACCTGTTTACCAAAGATACACGAAACTGGACAGCTGGACATTTTAGAAACCGAAAAAGGGGTTAAAACCAGACGGATGGTAACCATGGCAAAGGTGCTGAACAGCTCCTTTACAGTTACAACAATTTCTGTGCAAGCTCCCAGCCTCTTCATGTCGCTTCACAGCCATTTCACAGCACAGATGTTGCCGTAACCATTGCTTTGGGGCGTAGGGGGGAGTGGTGTATGTGCGGCAGCGCTAATGCTTAGTTTATATGCCCCTATTCAGGTGCCACAGACATCTGAAACGGCTGCACAGAGCCTGACTCGGCTTAATGCACTCAGTCTCCTTTAGGGCATATAGACTTCACAAAAAAAATATCATTTTCCTGGAGTGTGTTATGTTTTACTAATGGAGACAATCCACCATAACCTTTGGAGTGTCTTATTTTCATTTTTTAAAAAAAGAATTGTATATGCCTATAAAGAGACTAAGTGTGCTTGATTAAATAAATTCATACTCTTCAACCGTGCAAAACACAAAAACTGTCGATTATGGCCTACATTGTCATTCTGGATAGGAGCATCTGGTCCATGACTGTAATGTAGTACAATCTCACTGTAATACAACCACAGCTAATAAGGCGGAAGGATAATATTGTAATCCAGAACAGAATAAGTAAAAAGTATACAAAAGTTAATAAAAAAGTGAACCTTTTCTTCTGTTTTCTTTGCATCATTTGCCATCATTCTGCTGAGGCCAAAGACTTGGCTGCAGAAAAATTGGGTTGCCATGAGCGCAGAAGAATCCTCCTGCTTGGAGGATTGAGTCTCGAGGCTGTCCCTGATTGTCTCAGTCAGAACCAGCAGCACGGTCCTATGCTATCCTGTGAGTGAGAAAACCCTGCTTTCTTAGTACATCCCTGGAGGACTCTGAATTCGTCATTTGTCACTAATAAACATGCTGCAGGTAAGACCAACCACCTGTTTCCTGTTCTTTTTTTTAAGGAAAGTATGCCTCCAACCACAAAAAAAAAAAAAAAAAATCAGCTGAAGTTGTCAAACTTGTGGAGGGGACGGGGGGGGGGGGGGGGGGGGCGGGGCGACAGATGTAGATGTGAGAGTTGGAGCAATTAAATCTCTTAACACCTGGAATTGTGGGGGAAATTTTCCAGGTGTCCCGAGCCCTGCTCAAAGGTTCCCTGTGACGTACTGACGAACGTGGCTTTCTTTAATTGCTTGCCTGCCTGTCACTCGTTTCATACTGTCTCACTAATCAGCTCCGACAACTGGACCCCATCTCACGCTCAAGACAAACCTGATAATTGCCTCTGTTTTCTTTTTTCATATATATTATTACAGATTTTTGAAGTATGTGCACCACTTGTTATGCTAGGAAAATGCTTGTTTAATTATCCACTGTCTTTCCGCTCGATCGATTTACACTGTAAGCTCTTTTAATTACACAATTCATCACCTTTTAAACATGAAAAACTACCTAAAATCCGTAATAATTAAAGTCCATTGAAGGATATCAGCAGATTTTTTCTTTCTTTTTTTTTCAAAGTTAAGCGGCTCAAACAGCTACTTGGTATTTCTGAGAGTTTCTATTTTTGTTCCTTTTTTTCCCCCTCGATTCATTTACTCCTTTATTCTCTGAGAGCCTCAGTTCTAGCCTTCCGTTCCTTCTGCAATCTCTGTGAAAATGGCAGTTTGTTTTGTGAAGTTTGCCTGCCTTTTCATGTCAGGGTTTAAATCGCTAATCACAGGTGGTTAGCAGAGGAATGAGGGTGCAGCTAAACTGTGAAAAGCTGACCTCCCAAAGCTAACAACAATTCATACTTATTTCAGGGGACCAGGATTCAGCGGCAGGTGCCCATCCTTCCTGATATTCTCCATTAATTCATCTTTTTGGTCAAGTATAAGAGCGACCACTTCATGGGAAGTAATGTATCGACTCAGAATCCGGGTATCAGTCAGAAGGGTCTGCCAAACTCCATCTTCTCCGACCTGTCTACAGCGCTAATCATATTCTATTCTCTGACTCTGTATCCTTTTTGTTCCCTGCCCTATTGTGTTTCCTCAAGACTTGTGTTTCTCCAACTTTTTATTTCACTGAACTACACTGGAATGAAATTCTAGTTAATAATGGAATTTTTATTTTTTCCAGTTGAGTTTTGCTTAGTATGTTTATGATTTTCCATGTCCTGGTCGTCTAAACAGTGAATAATTCTTACAGAGTGAACATTCAAAAAATTCTGCACCTGTGAAATGCTTATATAATGCTTATATGTGGTAACTCATTTAATGTTGTATAAATCAGGCTGTATAATCTCCTAAAAAAAATCATTCAGGACAGCAAACCCTCAGACGACATGAATGCGTTTGGAAGGAGTTTATTATGATGTAGCGAGTTGTATGTTGGTAGGAACATTGATCTTGGGCTTGGAGTCCATGGGGGCAGTGTTATGCCTCACTATTTTTTAGGATGAAGTGAACCCCCCCTTTTGACTGTTAGAAGACAGGGTGAAAAAGAGAAGAAAGGGAAGTAGACTTGAAGGTGGAGATGGGGAGGGATGCCAGAAACGGGAAAGCGTGATGGGAGAGAAGGTACGTGGCAAATTAATACCTGCGTATACAACCGGATTGGACGGATACTGATGCTTGAGTGAAGGGTTGTCCGAAGGTTGCCTCTCCCGAAATCTGTTATTAACAAACTCCAATTCGGAAAAAAATATTGAGAGTCTCATTTTTAAATGAAGAATGTGTGGTCTAAAGCAGAGATGGCTCCCTCCCTGGGAGGAACCCTGAAACCAAGTGGGTGGAGCTACAATTATGTGTCACTCACTGCCTTATGTGGCTCAAATCATTGAGTCACTGGAAGTTCCTTCAAGTTTTGATGGTATTATGTGCTCAGTGTTCCGTGTCTGATCTTGAGGTCTGGGTGTGGGTGCTCACCTGCCCTTTGGGAACAATTAGGAACTGCTCGCCACATGAATTGAGGGAGTCACTGTTGTGGTTTCTCCCTTCTGTGGGTTTGCTCAGTGGGGCAAAGTGACTTATAGTTGATTAGACTAACCAAGGGCCAATCTCCCCTGGAAGCAATGTGGGGTTGAGGGCCTTGCTCAAGGGCCCAACAGCAATGGTGTTCTTGCTGTGGCTGGACTGGGACTTTAACTGCCAACCTCAGGGGTCCCAGTCATGCTCCATAGCCACTAAGCTATAGGCTGCCCAATCTTTTGAGAGAAAGAGAGAAAAAAAACTTTACAACAGTTGTTTGGTAAATCAACCTTAAGGACAATTGTTTAATAAGTTCCTGCCACAGTATGTCTACTACAGCATAAATGTTTGAAATATAAAATAAATGGTTTTGCATATGAGCTAGTAAGATTGCACAGCAGTCACAGGGGCAGCAGGCCGTTCTAGTCTTTAATCCTCAGTCCATTTGCTAGCATTGTTATTTTTGACCCCTGCAGTGAAAAATGGCATTATTTCCAGTAATTGTTCAAAGATTTTATGGCGGCGCACTGGGGCCTTTTTAAAATGTCATGGCTTTCAAATTCCGCAAATGGTGAGATTTTCAAATGGCATTGCATTAATGATCGGCCGTTAATTGCTCGATACCAATCAGAAGTGCCGATTAGCCTGCGGCATTTTTTTTTTGTCTTTTTTTCGTAGGTTTTGTTTTCTTTTTTGTGTGCATTGTGAGTGGGCTGAGAACAATAACACATGTAAAGGTGAGCCACCACAGGGATTCTCTCTGGACAACTGAGGAAAGTAACACGGGTACACAGGTTTTTTTTTGTTTTTTAATAACGTTTTTCATTAGATTCTACTTCTGTGAAATGAAGTGCACAGGCTGGAGCAGAGAAGTTCAATGCAGTTACAAAGGAGCCTTTTCTATAGCCCACCACAAGCCTTTTTCTAGGAAAAAAAAATTTGAAATGTTCTCTCGCCGCTATTCTGACCCATGTGCGTCTGGGGACTGCAAGATATACGCCACCCTTTTCATTCGCACAATGCCGCGTGTGAGGGGTCCGATTTGTGGTGAAAAACGGATTAATTTCCTCCACAAATTAACTGTTAATTCCTTCTTATCTTCACCCGTGACCTGTTTGATGGTGGAATGGGGTGGGGTGGAGGGGCTGCGGGGGCGGGGGCGGGTGTTCCCTCTTGTCTCTTACTTTTACTCGTCATTGTTTTATGCAGATGGAGTTTTACAGCCAGGTAATGATTTTGCCATTAGATGTCTGAATGATTGGTGCTGGTTTGTTGTAAGGGCCTGCCTGGGACCTGAGGCACTGAAGCAGAAGGCCCTGTCCTGGCTCTCCAGTTCCTGACCCTGGAAGGCCACAGCGCTACTGAATCTGGAGGGTTACGGTGTTTTGGGAGACTGAAAGCAAATTGGTAGTCTGATCATCTGCAGTATCGTGACGTATGTTCACGCAGGCTTGTGCAAAGGGGAGGTGGAGGTGTGTGATGCGCCGGTCTCAGGGGGCGTGTTTAACGATTTGTTGTACAGGGGGAGGTCATCAGATGAGCTGTTTGAGCAGGAGAGCAGACCACCCTGACCCCATGTTTATTAACAGTCCTGTTAGCATCCCAACGAAGGCAAAAAAAAGGCACTGTTAGAACAAATGCAAAAAATGGGAAGAGAAAATGAGACAGAGAGAGAAAGGGAGAGACACTGAGAAAGAGAGAGAGAGAGAGAACACTTTGTTCAAACAAATCTCATCGGTTATGCATGAAATGTTGAGATGAAAAATTCAAAACCCTGCAAATATGTTCTTTTTCTCTCCCTTGCTTTTGCTCACACTCTCACTTCTCTCTTCCTCACTCTCTCTCCCCCTTGCGTTCACTCCCTCGCCAGAGAGACTGTGAGAGTTGAAAGAGAGCTGAGCGTGCTGAGAACTGAAGACACGGGCATCGCACCTGATATGAGCACACATGCATCATAAACACAAACGTTTGCTCTGCTTCGCCGGAGAAGAGGCCCTACTCATTATGCCAGACAGGGAAGAACATGTTTGTTCGACTCGTCGACCTTGGTAATAATAGAATCATCCCTCTCTCTACAGGCCAGTGTATGAATGCAAAGAGGAAGGAATAATGCCTTCATATACAGTAATATATTAATATATTAACATCAATGGTAATACATAAGAATATGTCATGAATGAGAAAACATCTCTCCAGCCTCATATACAGACAGGAGAAGGTATAATGGAAACACCAACTAAAAAATGGACTTTTCCAAAGGAGTCTGTATGTATAATTTCTGCACGATCTCAGTTACTTTTTTTATCAGAATTGTTAAGTATTGCAAATTGACATCAGAGCTAATGTGGCCGGGAGATCTTAAGATGCATAACTGTATCAGAAGACGAACCCATATGATACGCGATCGCTTGGTTTCATAGTACAATATAATGCTGAGTTGGTGACGTTTTCTCCTTTGTCAGTTCTTAGAGGACCAACTTGCCTCAATATTTCATTACATTTTTCATACTTACAAGTTATTTGCAGTTTCAGCAAAAAGGGAGATGATACATAAGCACTTCAGGAATTCGAATCCACCATTATCTCATTTTTGACAAAATACTGCCCGCCCGCGGTTTTTGTGCTCAATAAAATTGGCGTGGCCAAAATGTGGAGGGTTTGCTCGGGTCACATATGTGTATGTAGTGCATGTGGAAGCTGATACGTACATAGCAAAATAGTGTCCCCCTTTTATTCAGGTCTGTTTGCTAAATGGTGCTCATTATCACAGTCATGTGACAGACTGCCTGGACATTCGCTCAGCTGGTTATCAACAACTCTTCCCGCAACACAGTAAGTGTTTTTGCTCCATCTGTGTTTCACTGCCATCTCTACCAGGCCTATAAATGCCCCTAACACTCTGGTGTGATTGCTTATCACCCGGCTCATACAGGGGTGGTTTGTGCACTCCTGCCAGATCAAATCAGAGGGGAAAAAACTGGTGTCTACTCTTCAAGTACATCTTACACAGCTGTTTATAAATTGCGTTTTGTTCTTGTTTTGGTTTGATAAAGTAAACATGGAGGCACTGCTGTGTCCAACCTGTGTAAGAAGCACTTCTCAAATTGGTTCTACCCCTTCCTTAAATGCCAACTCTTCATGGAGTGAAAGTGAAATCTCGATGACCGATGTGAAGTATACAGTAACTCACTCATGTTTATCCTGGAAGCAGCAGCAGGCAGTGAGGCCAAAAATCCAGCTTTGGGCTGCACAGTGTGGGTTTTCGGCTCTTGCCATCTGTCCAGTGCAGCCACTAGCCAAACATTCATTTGACCCTCTTTTGCAGTCTCTACTGGAAAATATGAATTCATCACCATAGATGTAATGATCTTGTATATTATTGACTCAGCTTAAGTCAAATAACATTTATTTAATTTGTTCAATAAAAGTAAAGAGAGGCCCGATTTAAATACCCTATTCAGTGATTAAAACATTTTACTAGTTTTCATAGAAGGATTTTGGGAGCACAAGTTGTAAAAGAGGTTTAATTATCTGTAGGTATGTCTTGGGCACAATCATGCAATAAACCAGTGGGATTGTCCTCCCCCATTACCTTGAAAATCTGCTTGCATTTGCACCTTGGCAAATTATAATGATCATTGTTTGAATTTAAGTTTGCAATACCCATTACATGCTGCAGCTTGTTTCTCATAAATCTCACTATATATCATTCCAGAAGTAAAAAAAAAAAAACTAATTAAAAAATTATATTTTATTTATCATTTTTTCTCATTAAGAATTTTTTTTTTAATTTAAGATAAAATCTACTGGCTGAATGAATTATACCTGAGTGAATTGATATAAATCACATAAATAAACAAAGCACTGTTGCAGAGGTTATGGTCTGCATATTGAGGTTACTCATAGTATGTGGAAATATGCAGTGTACATGTAAATCACATGTTAATAATTAATTAGATTTTTCATTTTTGTTCATTTTTTTTTACATTTTCTTAGTGGAAAATCAAAATAAACTCACCTTAGATTCCGTCAATATAGTATATATAATATTATCATTTCGTGCAACAAGTATATTATAATGTATATCAAGTCACATTTCCTCGGCCTCTTATAAAGTGAATAAATATTTGCTTACACAATAAATATCAGCCCGGTTTCTTAGTTTCATCTAGCCTGAGATTTATTTATTCCAGTGGTAATGCCGTCCTCCAGCTCGCTAGGATCACACTGACCCTAAAACAAAAGCAATTCCCAGACCCGTTCAGATCAAAGTCGGCATAGCGCCATGCAGGTGAACCGTAAAATCACAGAGCAGCCACAGAGTGGCATCAGGCCCGTGTTCTCAAACAAGAAAAAGCGAAACCCGTGACCTTGCCACCAGTGGACAAACTCCAAAAGCCTTTCTGAAACTCAAAACAAAGGGGGGAGGGGTTGTTATATTAGAGAGAATTCCCTTATTGATGGAGACGGGTGACTTCTACAACTCTATAAGGCCATCTTATCAATTCCCAAAGAGGCCTCGCTAAAATTGAGAGGTTTTGTTGAGAGCAGTCGAGTTCTGTCAACAGAACAAATGGACAACAAGTAGAAATTATTTAGGGTTAAAATCCAAACTGACATGAGGAGGTTTTTTTTCCCAGGGTATATAGCAGAGGCAGAATGAAGGCTTGATGTAGTCTGTATACTGGATACTGTCTGTACTGTAGGTAAGTGAAAAGCCTGGTTAGACCCAATGGCCTGTTGTCTTCATTATGTACTCTCACGTTCATATCTTTTCTGCATATGTGCATGTGCCTAAGTGCAGGTTAAACACTGAAGTAGAGCTACGCAATGGGATGGGGATTCCGCGGGGCCCAGCGCAAACGTTGCAGGCGCGGGATGTTCTTTGGCTGATGGGGGCGGGAACGGGCGAGCAGAATCAACTTTGTAGGAGGAATGCGGGATCACAGAAATTCTTTTATATCTAATTTTTAAAAATATGTGTTTTACGTGCCTAAATCTGACATTGGCAATTTCCATGATCTCATTTCCTCCCACCACCTATATGTCCAAAAGTTCCACAGACAGCATAAGAAATATGGCTCAACACATTCTCTGTATTCCTGCCCCAGCACCCCACCCAAGAGGGCATTTAATGTTTGCGGACACTTTTTGGAAGAAAAACGAACGTGCCTCCAGCCCAACCCATTCAGCAGAATTCATTTTTTTCATGGTAATTTAGAATAATTCCATCTTTTTTAGTTTTGGGCCGCTTTGGTTTAGTTTTTTTTTTTTTTTTTTTTTTGAAACAAATTAGCAAATTATCTCACAAATAATTGTGAGAACGTTCAAAAGGCTAAATGCTTCTGTTTTTACTTCCTGTGGCCAACCGGAACCTTTTTGTACCTTGTTGAGTTTGTTATAATTTAAACAATGGTTTCCTTGGCAACTCTTCCTTTCTTTGTCAGGATGGGAGCAAGTAGCCTACGATTTCAATAGAAAATGGGTGGCATCATTCTCTGTTAGCCAGCATGCCCAGACATCCCTTCAACAGGCCTGCGTGTTGTCGTGACAAGGGCCGCATGGCGACAGATCCTTAGCACTTGCAGACTCGTGAGAGAAAAAAAGTCGGTCCATCAGTCTCCAAATATTGCTATGCAACCGAGGTGACTTCCAGGCTAGGGGAGAAGAGTCTTCGTTGGGTGATTGACAGTGACATTTAAGTACGTTTGGCAGCTCTTCGCCCTTTAACACCTTGATTAATAAGACTCAAAACCCAAAGTTATTATTCGCTCAAACTCCTTTAATATAGAGATAATGGTGTCACATCACTTTTTTTTTCAGAGTCATTTTTCATAATCGTTTTGATAACCCTGTTTGAAAGAGGGGGTAGGCTGTGGGGAGCTGGGGGAGTGGATGAGGTGGGGCTGGGAAAGTGAGGGGGGGGGGGATGTTGGGGGGTGGCAGAGGGGAGCGTAGTCAAAGTAACAAATGGTAACTAGTATATAAGTGTGGAATCAGTGACGACTTAAACAGGGATGGCTGGATGTTATTTTTGGAGTTTCCCCACTGAGAAGACGACGGCGGCAACAGACACTGTCTTCACAGATGGTAACTACAGTACCCTTTGACCTCATGGAAGCACACAATCCTCACACAGCTACATGATAATTCACCCAGTATGGGTAACTTAACGAATAATTCTGTCTTTATTATCTTTATAATCAATGATACACAATAACAAGCAAATAAATTATTAAAACTAACGATGAATGGCATTTACTGTAACAGCAGTGGGAGAAGTGAGAAAAACACTCTGGAGAAACACGAAATTATCTACACTTATAATAAAAAAAAAAACATATGTCCTACCGTTAACGTGGTCGCAAATGATTTGTTTGTAAAGACCAAAATGGTGACAAAAAAGCTCTAGGAGTCACCGTGCCAACACGTGCAGTAGTCTAGCTGTTGTGCCTCGTCAGAACCGATCCTCAGTGACGGGCATTTTCTCTCTGATCCCTGCCTCCTTCTACAGCGCCCGCGTATCATTTAAACCGTTTTTGTCCCTGCCTCCTTCTACAGCGCCCGCGTATCATTTAAACCGTTTTTGTCCCTGCCTCCTTCTACAGCGCCCGAGTATCATTTAAACCGTTTTTGTCCCTGCCTCCTTCTACAGCGCCCGCGTATCATTTAAACCGTTTTTGGCCTCCTTCTACAGCGCCCGCGTATCATTTAAACCGTTTTTGTCCCTGCCTCCTTCTACAGCGCCCGCGTATCATTTAAACCGTTTTTGTCCCTGCCTCCTTCTACAGCGCCCGCGTATCATTTAAACCGTTTTTGGCCTCCTTCTACAGCGCCCGCGTATCATTTAAACCGTTTTTGGCCTCCTTCTACAGCGCCCGCGTATCATTTAAACCGTTTTTGTCCCTGCCTCCTTCTACAGCGCCCGCGTATCATTTAAACCGTTTTTGTCCCTGCCTCCTTCTACAGCGCCCGCGTATCATTTAAACCGTTTTTGGCCTCCTTCTACAGCGCCCGCGTATCATTTAAACCGTTTTTGGCCTCCTTCTACAGCGCCCGCGTATCATTTAAACCGTTTTTGTCCCTGCCTCCTTCTACAGCGCCCGCGTATCATTTAAACCGTTTTTGTCCCTGCCTCCTTCTACAGCGCCCGCGTATCATTTAAACCGTTTTTGTCCCTGCCTCCTTCTACAGCGCCCGCGTATCATTTAAACCGTTTTTGGCAGCTTAGAATGCATGCTTTAGAGGGGCAGTATTTAGCCAGCAGTGTTGATCAAAATTCACCTATATGCTGTTTATGAATTCAAAATGTTTTGCCATTTGAAATTTCATGTCTTGTGTAACTAGTCAGAGCTTCCCACCATTCTGTTTAGAGGGATGATCACTTACATTTAACCTTGTTGCTGCAGTCCTTTAAGGAAATGAAATATAGTCAAATGCATAGAAATTAAATATATTATACAGGTCAGAACAGATATTGCAACACCTAACAATTTTTGAAAAAATGTACAGAGACAGCTTGTTTCGCTTACAGGTAAATCTTTTGAAATGCTTAAGGAGAGCTTCGAAGAGCTGCTTAAGGAAACAGAATGTTTTGTTGTCAGCGGTGATAGCAGCAATAGGGATCTAGCGAGAACTCACCAGCTCCTATTTCATCATCATTCCGTGTCGATCGCAGCTTGATCGCCATTTTAGAAAGCAACCTCATGCCACGATCCACAAAGTCACAGCATAAGTACATCTGGATAGCTCTCCAGCCCCTTTTGTCATGTGAGGGTCATAGTGTGCAAAGTACCGTGGGCCTTGGGAACATACCATTGATAAAAACAAAGCGGGGGGGAGGGGGGTGTAAAGTGACAGTAAATCACACAGTTACCTGTAAAGAGCTTGGCCTCGGTTTTATTGGCTGCGTTCTTTTATTCTATGGCTTTGTGGCAGCAGTAGCGGTTCTCTGAAATAGGTTTCAAGGCTTTTCCCCAAGTGTCCTGTCATATATATATATATATATATATATATACTCTGTAGCATATATGAGCTGTGGGACAAACACAGAAGTGTCAGATAAAGTGCTGTCAGAGGTTTGACATGAATGGACGACAGCCCAAGACACAAAAACACGAGAACAAAAACAGATGCCCATGCAGACATTCAAAAGCACACACTCACAAACTAAAGCCCACACACACACACACACGCACACACACACAAAGGAACGCAGGCTCATGCGGGCATTCAAAAGCATGCACTCTCAATATAAAGCACACATAAATACATGCACAAACAGGAACACATGCTCATTGTGAGCACACACTCACAGACTAGCACACATGCACACAGGCACAGAGACACATTCAGAGCATGAAAGAACATATGTTTACAAACACATATACTCATACACCCAAATAAGTAAACACCTGCAAACAAAAACTGCACACAATTACACATGTTAGTGTTTGTGTGTGTGTGTCTGTATGTGTCTGTGTGTGTGTCTATGTGTGTGAGTGCGTGCATGAGCCTTAATGAGGGCGCAGTTAGTTCCCATGGGTGCAGACCTTTGGTGTCCAGCGTGGCGGGCTAATCACATCCCTTGTTGCGCCCCGCGGCTAGTGGGGGCCACGCTTTGCAACCTCTTGCAGACCTCCCCACAGTTACACATGCAGAGGACCATTCGCCCTTTAATGTGGCTGTCCGATGCCCCCCCCCACCCTCCCACACCCCATTAATCTCACATGCGTACACCATGCCTCCAGTCCCTGGAGAAATCATAATGGACTGCCAATGGCCCCCCCACGCCCACCCCCTATGACCTTTAGCCGTTGTGCGGAGCCTGTCTGGGTGGGTTAACGTGGAGATGTGCGGGATCCCAGCTGGTCGGGCAGTCAGGGTCTGATCTCTGATGCACTCAGGCGATTTCACTTTCTGTTGACAAGCCCCTCTGTGAGGAGGCCTTGAGATGCCAGCTACTGGAGAAAGGGGATAGCCACTAGACACTGTGTGTGTGTGTGTGTGTGCATGCTTGTGTGTGTCTGTCCATGAGCGTGTGTGTGTGTGTGTGTGCACGTGTGTGTGTGTCTATGCGTGAGCGTGTGCGTGTGTGTGTGTGTGTGTGTGTACACAAGTATGTGTCTGTATATATATGTGTGCCAATGTATGTTTATGTGTGTGTGTATTGGTTTGTGTGAATGTGTGTGCGTGTGTGCGTGTGCATATCTATTTGCATGTGTTTGTGTTTTTGAGAGAGACACAGAGAGAGAGATCCTTCTTTTAAACATGTGAGGTACAGCCTGCCACACAGCCCATATCTGCATACAGAAACAAGGCCAAGAAGTGAAAATACATCCCTATCACTCACCCACCTCCAAGAGCAAAAAAAAAAACATCCAGAGAGGTTAGATTTACCTTTCATAACCAATATAGCAACAAACACCCCAAACACATTTCACATTTTGTAAAAGCTTGCGGTCCTTTTGCGAGATGGAGAGACGGAGACTCAGTGATCCAAACTCACTCCTTCAGAAAGTCCTGTAAAACCAAAAGCTAAGCCTGGACCTAAGTCCCTTCAGCCCCCTGATCCTGCAGCTCAGCGGGCAGAGAAACACCACCTTTATCCTACTCAAGGACAACATCTCAACAGCGCTCCCAATTACAGTAAACCAACTTATCAGATATCTCAAATACCCCTCATCCAGACCACTGTGGCTCAAAAGCAAACACCCTTTCAGGATGTCTGAGCTCTGTCAAAACAGGGAAACACAAGGAGATCCTCCCCAAATATCACTTCATTGATCATTCGTTTCCCTCGGAAAAGCTCTAGAACAAGAGCTCGCCAAGAAGAACAGGCTCTGTGAGCAAAAGGACAGTATTCTTTAAGACAGTCACTGTACGACTGCGGGTTGCTCACAAAGTGAAGACGCCTATTCAGGAAGCAGATGTGTGCCCTGTGGCTAGAGGTTCGAGTCCCAGCCATGTCATTTTTACTACAGCTGGAGGTCCAACCAGCTGAGATAACAATTGGGTTAATTAGAACGATTAAGGTTATCAGTCTCATTGCTCTCTTGCGACCTCTCCTGGTCAGGAGGGCGCCTAATCAATACAAGAACAATATCATCCTCCAACAATTCAGACAGCATGTAGTTGCTGGTGCGTAGGCACTGTGGAAAGGGAGGGCTGGGTCATATGGATTGAGTCCCAACCCTGAACTCAGGGTTGAGTTGAGTTCAGAGGTGGGGAAAAGGAGGGGATGCCTCCAAAAAAAAAACTATAACCACTGTCGAACTGATTTCACATATCCGCTGATACTGAGGAGTACCAAGGACTCCTTAATATCAACGGTAGAAGCACAGAGAAGGGCCTATAATCCCTCAACAACCAGGTACATGGCCAGCTGCAACAACATGAAGGACATAAAGTACAATTGGGAACTATGGCACTCCTTTTCTTAACCATCAGTTTTCAATTTTAGTTTTTCACTTTCAAGGTGATTTATTGTCATGTCACGCATTGCGTAGCAAAAGAAAACTCCAAAAGTGTATGGACAATAATGGAGAACAATAACAATAATCTACAAGGTAATCCCATAGAAATTCATAATTCATACACACACACACACACACACACACACACACACACACACACACAAACACATACAGGTATGCGTTGCTTAATGTCCATAGTACATAGTTCTATGAAACAGGGCATTATGTGATTTGGACATTGTGTGAACACCATATTATCAACGCTACATGGGATACTGTAGTATACCTGTATTGATTAGCCAAGATACTGTACACATATAGTAGTGTATTTCAGCTAATGTATCTGGCAAGGTTATGTTAATATGTTAAATGGGTTAAATGGGTTAAATAGGTTACATAGGTTCTCTGATCGGGATTTCTGAACTCCTGTGAAATCTTATGGGACCACGAACGCACATGCGGTTGGACGTCTCCCGACTGGATGTTATGCGGCACATACCTATATAAGTATTCATTTATATAGAATTGAAGATTTATTTGAGCCTGTTGGATTGTTGAGTTTGTGCGGTGACAGCAGGCTGTTACATGCAAATCAGCTTAGTAGGCTGTGTGTCCTTCACCCAGTAAAAATGGATGTCTTCTGTGTTGGTATGTGTGATAACATTTTGAAATACAGTTTTTTTTTTTTTTCTCAAAGAAGACCTGCATAATTGGTGTATAGTCATTGCAGTGTAGGACTCATCATTGTGCAAAGAGCAGGCCACAGCTGCAATTAGCTTTAAAATTACAGCTGCATTAGGAACTGAATGGGGGAAAAAATCAATTATTTATTGTTGAAACCCTCTTGCGCTGGAGGTCAGCACTTCTCTGTGGTGTTCATTGTATTCTGGTTAATGCCACGTACAAACTGGGGAACCTGTCCAATACTAATAAAAGAGAAGAAACACATGTTGTAGTGTAATGTAAAAATGAATCTAGAAAATAATATTTAATATTTCACACTGTGGCTTATATATGTTAATGCTACTTTTACTGTCCTGGTAATGAAATATTATAAAATTTAATAAATATAAATGCATTCAATTGATATGACTTGATAAAAAGAGAGGGAGAAAGGGAGAGAGCAACAGAGAAAGAATAGGAGTTGGAGACTGTTTTATGCACACAGGATATGGAGCTATCCACATGTTGTGGTGCTGAGATCACTGACGTACACAGGATATGGGGCTATCCACAGGTTGTGGTGCTGAAATCACTGACACACACACAGGATATGGAGCTATCCACAGGTTGTGGTGCTGAAATCACTGATGCACACAGGATATGGAGCTGTCCACAGGTTGTGGTGCTGGTATCACTGACGCACGCTGGATATGGAGCTATCCACAGGTTGTGGTGCTGAAATCACTGATGCACACAGGATATGGAGCTGTCCACAGGTTGTGGTGCTGGTATCACTGACGCACGCTGGATATGGAGCTATCCACAGGTTGTGGTGCTGAAATCACTGATGCATGGACGAAAAGGAACCTAATTGCATTAAAAAAAAAAACATGTTTTTTCATAGCTACACCTAAGGTCTGGGATGCACATCCTATTAATTTTGCAGAATTATTGATCATTTGAGCCCTGAACAGAGATCTTAGGCAGTAATTTAAAATCTGCTCACACTCTTTCTGTCTTCATTAGACCCATGTCTATTGTTTACAGTCACGATCATTAATTTTACACTCTCATCAAGTCCCAAATAGAAGATCCATGCTCACCGCCTGATTTATTTTCCTTGTGTTCTTCCTCTTCCTCTCTTTTTTGTCCCTATTCTTTTATTATTCTTTTCCTCCTTTCTTCCCATTCTTCCTTTTCTCATCTTTCCTCCCCTCTTGTTTTCTTCTTCCTCTTCCTCTTCGTCTTCGTCTTCCTCTTGTTCTTGTTATCATCCCGTGAAATGAAGGGTCCTTGTTCTGCCTGATTGCCGGTCCTGGTGCGGGCTCCACAGTCTCACAATGCACAGATGAAAGAAACGGATATTGAAAGGCGCATCTATGGCAGGCTTGTTTTCAATTTGCTCTGGCCCCCTCCCTTGGATCAATACAATACCACTGTAATTATGTGAAGCAGGTGGGGCTTGCAATGACTGGATTTGTTACACGGGAAGGGGCACACGCTCAGACGCTCGGCGTTGAAAATGCTGCCGTTGGGTCCCTGCCTACAGCTTGCACACTTGTGCTCTCTTTATTAAAAAAAAGGTATTTCTCAAACGCCGTTTGGTTGTTTAGGGCACTTTGAACGCTTCGCTCCAAGTGAAAATGCATGTCAAGGGAAGGCTGAGTGGCTCATTTTGTTAAGACTCTGTTCCAGTACGTAGATGGGCCCAACGGCCTGGTATCAAATCAGGATGGGGCCACATATAAATGACCAGGGAGGCAGAGACTTAGTCTGAGAAAACGTATCATTGCTCACCAGCGACCCCAAGCAGTCAGTCGGGGAACATAGCCTGCCTGTATGGAGACAAACACAAAGAATTTTTCCTCCAGCTCAAGTTTAACTTCCAAATTTTGCTGTGAAAAGAAACATTGGCCTGACGTGACATATGTCAGAGGTGGATATATGAATGTCTGTGCTCCTTTGCATTGACAGCAGGGGTTTCAGTAATGCCTCCAGTCTGGGCTTTCCAAAATGGGTGAAAAGAGAGTATAAGCATAAAAAATGCATTTTTCCCCCATCACTCATTCCCTTTCTAACAGATTAACTGAGCAAGTGGCTCCCCCAAGGTACCAGCAGTTCCTCCTTTTAACAGTAGATGGCGAAAGGGAGCAGCAAAGTAGTCACAGCTAGTGTTGCTGGAATGTTGTTTTGAGAACATCACGATGAGTGGGGCAACAATGACGTGTCAATCACTGCGTTCGTTGAACAGATCCAAAATGTGCTCTCCACAGAAAAAAACCCAAGTACTGGTTCAGCTCTGTCAGATACCGGTAGCATATGGTAGTCTAACCCATCTGCAGTGTCATGAAACCTCAATGTCCCAGCGCAAGCCGGGGCCCCCCTAAGGCAGGTCTTACGCTCAACACTCCAAAACAACTCTAAACAAAACAAAGTAAAATGCATGAAGAAGCTGAAACCCTGATAATGTCTGCAGAGAGAGGGCTGATCACTCCAAACAGGTACACCACAGCTGGAGGTGTCCTGCATGGTCAACTCACAGTCTTCCGATATATATCGCATGCGTATATATATATGTATGAACCTTACTTTTATTTTATTTCATTCTATGTCACTGTAAGTTGACGCGACTCTTTCTTTTGGCTGTGGGTATGGGGAAGGGTAGGCCGCTGTGTGCCCCAAAGGCCAGGGGAGTTATTTTATGTATTGTGTTCCCCTAGCGCTGAAGAAGCATGTAGGGTGAGTGAGTGTGCCAGTAGCATTATTTTAATTTTATTTGATTCTACATTAATTTTATGTTCATTTTATGTCTATTTTCATGTGAAGCACTCGGTGCATGTAATTTCTTCATTGTAAAGCACTTTGAGCTGCATTTTGTATGAAAGGTGCTATACAAATAAAGTTTATTATTATTACTATTATTCAGATACTTTCAGGACAAATTCACACTCGATGGTCCAGCCAGCAGAACCCACCCCCCACCCCCCCCCCCAAAAGAAGCTTTCAGCGGCAGCAGCCACGGCAGTGAAAACAGGCACCCATCTCTCTGCAGCCAGCCATGATTAAAAAGGCCTGTGTTTTATTTCAATTCTGCTAAGGCCTATTCATCTAGCTGACAGATAGTTGTGCATATTCCATATCAGGGGGGCCATTAATTTCAGTGTCAGTGCATTAGATTAGGGCCAGTGGAATTGATTCTTTTCCACATGCAAACCTACAGCAACAACAACAGGCATACACATGCATAAACACACATGCATACACACGCATGCCCACACACATAAACACACAAGCACACACTCGCACGCCCACACATAAACACACATGCACACACTCGCACGCCCACACACATAAACACTCATGCACACAAACACACATGTCAACCTTTGCACATACAAACAAGAGCAGTAGAAAGTGACAGACATTTTTCTCTCCTGCATATATTGAAACACACATACAAACACACACACACACACACTCGTGCACACACACACACACGTACACACACACTCACACACACATACATTCTCAATGCACTATTACAGAATATTTTAATATTTCATTCACAATGTGTGGGTGTGTGTATGCTCATATAATTGGAGAGAAAAGTGTGACCTTTCTGGAGGAAATAAAGAAGCACAAAAGCAAATAAAATGTCTCCCTGCTGCCTTAATCAGTGGTTTATATGACTACCAAAACACCACTTTCATATTTTATTCCTTACACCAAAAATAATACAAAATACCAGTAATACCATTTTCATATTTAGTCTTCCTCTCATGTGCCACAGCTTTTATCGTGCCACATCTTTTCTCGACGTGTCTCTGTCTGTGCCTTGTTTACTGGAGCGTGGCTCTTTTTTCCTCTCTTTTTTTTGTCAAACTTCCACCATCCTGGTGTCAGGCTTTCACCTTGAACTGGGGAAATGAGTCTTTTTCAAAAGACCCAAATAAGCGCATTTGATTTAATAATGTGTTCCTGTGCTCTCCTGGAAGCAATTGTTCAAAAAACAACAGAAAATCAGTTGAGTCAATATGACTAATTGTGTCGCTTGAGCATATGAGCCTTGACAATGGTTTTCACGTGTCTCCGCAAGGCAGATAATCCATCATCAAACTCTTCTCATATCGGAGCAAGCTGATGCCAAATAAAATGGGATATATATGAATATTGTACCTACGTATGGTGTTCACAGGAGATTGAAGGGGTCTCCTCTAAGTAAAAATAATGAAAAATTCTAAATTGAGTAGATGTGATTTTATGATAAATTTTCTCAATCATAATTAGATTACCTCTTATCGCTTGCATACATTATCAGATAAAACTGTGTGCCAATAGAGAATAGATATTTAAAATGTGTACTTCTACTGGAAAACACAAAGCTGTAACCTATTCAGATATTAAATTAAATGTGTTCATTCTATTTTATCAATTCAACAGTTTAATTATAATGCATTCAAATCGCAAAAGAGTTTATAGTTGTTTGTATGCTATGGTAAAACAACGGAGAAATATATCTGCAACTGTTCTGGAACAAAAAAAACAAATATTGTGTGTGTGTCTGTGTGTGTGCACATGTGTCTGTGTGTGTGTGTGTGTGTGTGCGCATGTGTCTGTGTGTGTGTGTGTGCGCATACGTATGTGTGTGTGTGTGTGTGTGAGTGCACATGTGTCTGTGTGTGTCTGTATGTGTGTGTGTAGTTGTATGTGTGAGAGATTGTGTGTGTGCATATTTGTGTGTTCATGTGTGAGTATGTGTGTGTGAGAGAGTGTGTGCGTGTGAGTGTGTGTGAGTGTGTGTGTGTGCATATGTGTGTGTGTGCATATGTATGTGTGTGTGTGTGTGTGTGTGTGTTTGCACATTTGTCTGTGTGTGTCTGTATGTGTGTGTGTGTAGGTGTATGTGTGAGAGAGTGTGTGTGTGCATATGTGTGTGTGCATGTGTGAGTATGTGTGTGTGTGTGTGTGAGAGAGAGAGAGTGAGTGTGTGTGTACATACGTGTGTGTATGTGTGTGTGTGTGCATGTGTGTGTGTGTGTGTGTCTCTGAAACACGCTGAAAACCAAAAGGCACTATGGTCTTCCAGGTCTGTTGTCCCTGCTCTCGTGCCTGCCCTCCACCATGTATGGGTGATGTTGTAACACACAGACAGGCGTACCACGACACATCAGGTGTTTTCAAACTAAAGAGGGGGAAAAGAAAGGAATAAAAAAGTTGTTGATTTATAGAAAATGGCAGCACAGGGAGATGGGAGCTTAGCACAGTTTGCAGCTATTAACTGTGAAAAGTTTAGACTGCGGCTCATATAGAGAGAGAGATGGTGGTTTTTCTCAGAGAGGTAAATGCAGGTTTTGGAATAATATGTGTTTGCTCCCTCCAGCTGTGAAGAGCGCTCTGTTCTTTGCAGTTATGCGTAATGTTTTTGTCATTTTCTCAAACACATTCAGCTGCAAGGTGTTGGGTCCATGAGAAGAAGGGCCAGTTCCTGAGGGCTGGACAAATACCTACAGCCACAAACATCAACCTGTTACCTGTGCCTCTGAAGCATGAAGAGATTTTAGAATTAAAAAACATTTTCTTTATTTCCTTCTGCTTCCAAAGGAAATTGTTCATTGATTAAGTTTATCACAGAATAAGTGTGCTTAGATAGGCCATTATGGCATAACCGTTGAGCATCCCTGTTTTGATGGGTTTGGCAGGCTCTCCTATCACAGCCAAAAACATTTTTTTTTTTCTCTTCGCTCATTGGTTGAGCTTTGTCCATCTGCCATATTGAAAGGGGATTTATGGTAACGAGCACGGCACTTCCAGCGCGAATAAAAGGGAAAGCCGAAAGCAGAGACCAGAAAAGTCACAAACGCAGCCATGTATTTTCGGCACATCCCCTCCAAAGCCTCTAACGCTGTAAATCTAAGGATGAGCCCGCGGCCCGGGCCACGTCCCGACTGCACCAGACAAAAGGGGTTTTTTCACCCACAGACTCCGAAAGCCCCCCTGTCAGATATCTTTATGTGCAGCGGCTCTGCTGATCCTTGTTGATCGGGGGACAAACACCTTTCCAGGGGGATCTTTAAAGTCACAACGTGCGGGAAGCGCCTCTCCTCCCATTCTCTCCGTAATCGGCCAAATGGCGGCCAACGTCCGCTCAGACGGAGAAAGAGGGGCGAGCCGAAATGTGCGCCACATGAGAGGCTAAGGATAGAAAGCACCCCCTTCCGCCCCTTTAAAACAGCATGGGGGCCGAGTATGTCATTATGTCCACTTACAGCCACTCACTGTAGCACTTTACTCCCAACACTTCTCAAAGGCAATAAAAAGAAATAAATGGGATAAGCCTTAAGGCTGCAAAGGGGGAGGAAACTTCTTTTGCGCAATTACCAGACCACGTCTTCAGGTCGTACTCCTGCATAGTTGTAGAATATTACAGGTGGGAGAAAAGGTTGTTGAGTAGAATGGGCGGATTTGTAGATATACAGTGAATTTAAAAAGCAACATCTAGGCAACAGAGGGTGGTGGGGAAGAAGTGTACGTATTCAATAAGGTAAAGCAAAAAAACCATATAAAAATATTGTATGGATATGCAATATATGGTTTTGAATATACCTTTTGCATTTAGATTGGCTTCTTTGAAAGTTGCAAGAGAACTTTTCAAACATTTAAAGTTTGACATTGGAGCTTTCTCCAGGTAAATGTTTTGGTTTATGTTTAATATTCAAGGGAAGGAGGGGGTTACTTACACAGCTAACTCCTGCTCCACTGTGTGGTCACATAGGCAGAACATTGTAGGAGTGTAATTACAAGTGTGTTTGAGAAAGAAGGGGTACTGGGAGTCCCTACTGAGGGCCCGTCACATGATTTCGGTAATACAGCCTACTTTATGACAACACTGAGAGGGGAGTGCCAATTTTCCAACCCCCCCCCCCAAAAAAAACTTAGAATTACAAGTGAAATGCTGAAACCAATTGAGTATATATTCCCTCTTCAAACCACACCCCCCCCCCCCCCAAACAACTACAAAACTATGTATGCGTCTGCCGAGAGCACACGGAGCCTGTGATTGAAAAAAGCCTGGGGTCAGGCACTGGCTTGCAGGATTTCAACTCCATTAGAGCTTTTATTTAAGAGCCACAATGACAGTGACTGTAAATAAACAACTCGGTCACAAACAAGGTTAATTACCTGCTACATGAACAAGAGTAGAGAGAGAGAGAGAGAGAGAGAGAGGGAGAGGGAGGGAGGGAGTAGAACTGGGAAGAGAAAAATAAAAAAGGATTGTAAAGGGAGGGAGAGAGAGAAAGAAAGGAGGAGGGGAGAGGTAGCAGTAAAAGACAAATGAGTGAGACAGAACACTGTGCATGGCCCATCTGTGTTTCACTGTAGCGTGTGTGTGTGAGTTAGTGAGTGAGTGAGTGAGTGAGTGAGTGAGTGAGTGAGTGAGTGAGTGAGTGAGTGAGTGAGTGAGTGAGTGTGTGTGTGTGTGTGTCTGAGTGTGAGTGTGAGTGTGAGTATGTGTAGGTGTAGTTGTGTTAGATGGTGAGCATGTGGGAGGGAGGGGGTTATAACCTGTCCTGTAATTACCTGAAAAGAAGGGGTGGGGGGGGGGGGGGGGGGGTAACAGGTCAGAGGGCGAGGGCACAGTGAGAGGAGAGATTTACCATTTAGCACCTGTCTGTCCGAAAACCCCTTTCAGAGGACCCGACCCGTCTCATCAGCATGACCCCATCCACAGCCTGTTATAGCAGCAGCACGCAATCACTCTCTCATCGCGTAATCAGCGGAAAAAACAGAGAGAAAAATGAGAAAAGGGACCTGTCTGTGCTGCCACACAGAAATAGGGTGATTCTCCTGCTGTCGCTTACTGTCCTGGGGGGAAAGTGATGTGGAACTGTGCTTTTCTATCACACATAAGACGGTGTGAGCTGCCAGGTACTCTCAGTTGTATTAGCTGTACCCTAATCTCATACTATTACTCGTTTTAAGATTGGGGAAAGAGGAGAAACAGTAAATGTGTTCACTTTTTTGCTTGAAATTATCTGCTTTCAAATGGAATGTTTTCCTTATAATAAGAACAAAATGGCATTAAAAGTTTACTTCGTATTTCAATAGACAATTTTCATTTTTTTCAATAGTCTGAAAATTTACATGCAGGTGAAATTATGAGTATTTTGGCAGGTAAATTCAGTTTGCCGCCTCCTAAAATCATTTTCCGTATTGTGTTCTTCCATAATGTACAGACGTGACATAGCTGTCCCATTTGTATTGTTGAGTGGGTATTACTTTTTCCTATCTAATTCTGCTAACTACAACATCGTCACTCTCTACTTCATCACCACTTATTTGTTTTTAAGTACAGTTAGCCAGAGAGGGCCCCTCCTCCTCATACCTTTAAACCCCAGCCATTGAACAGGCCCATTTCTCCTCATTTTATTGGTTAATCAATGCTTTCATCACATGGCTATTACTGTGATGTAATGTCATGTGCTTCTATTGATGATTGTTAAGTACGGCACTTGTTCAAAATCATGTAATATCATTATATGAATATGCCCTCGCAGTGTGCTTGGGCTTAAGGTTGTGTTGCTGTGGTGTCACTGGGAGAAGATTCCCTTTTCAAGGGAGAGGTAGCAACAGGATCTAGGGTTTAACCTGCCACAGAAAGAGAGAGGTAGAGGGGGAGATACTGACTTTTATGCCCCCATTCCTCAGACAATGGAATCAGTTGTTGCAATTAAAAAAAGTTTAAAAATTACATCTAGGAATCCATATGTTTTAGACATGTGTTATGAGAGAAGGAGAGAGGGAGAAAGAGAGAGAGTGTGGCAGAGAAAAGGAGAAACTGTGGGGGGGGGGGTGCTTCTGACTGGCACACCTCACCGCCCCCATAAAAGATGGACAGAAAGAGAGAGAAAGGGAGAGAGAAAGTAAGAGAGGGTGAAAGCAAGACCTGCACGCTCTCTAATGAAGGAGAGCCGAGCAGCGCGGCAAGAGGCTTGTTGGTATTCTCTGAGAGAGGCCATTAGGGGCAGCCGAGCTCACTGTGGGCTCCAGGTTACCACAATTAAATGGCTGTCTGGTTGGCTTATCACAAAGGCGCCTGTGTGAAATTAATTACGTTGTTTCTTTTGTGTTCCTCATTTCTCCTGTCCTTTCCTGCATGTGTGTGTGTGTGTGTGTGTGTGTGTGTGTGTGTGTGTGTGAATGTGTGTGTGCTGTTTGTGTGCGTGTGTGTGTGTGTGTGTGTACAGGTGTGTGTGTGTGCAGGTGTGCAGGTGTGCATGTGTGCAGGTGTGCGTGTGCTGTGTGTGTGTGTGTGTGCAGGTGTTTGTGTGTGTGTGTGTGTGTGTGTGTGAGTGTGTACAGGTGTGTGTGTGTGTGTGTGCAGGTGTGTGTTCAGGTGTGTGTGTGCAGGTGTGTGTGTGTATGTGTGCAGGTGTGTGTGTGTTTCTGTGTGTGCAGATTTGTGTGTGCGTGTGTGTGCAGGTGTGTGTGTGTGTGTGCAGAGTGTGTGTGTGTGTGTGTGTGTGTGTGTGTGTGTGTGTGTGTGTGTGTGTGTGTGTGTGTGTGTGTGTGAAAGTTCATATAGTGTCCACAGGAGCAGGAAGTCTGGTAGGAGGTGTTTGATTGGTGGGGATGGTTTGCCCACAGAGCAGTGCGGTCGGATGTGGAGGCTTCAGATTTGATTCGTAGGTGGAAAAACCAAAGGACTGCAGCTCACTGACAAGCCACAACTGGACAGAGGTGAAATTCACGAATCCTGGACCTGGACCTGGATACAAATCCTGGCCAATCAGCCGCTCGCTGAGAAATCTCCATTAGTTTCCTCATGTACCTGTGATCCTTCCTCATCATAAAAGAAGCCGTTTATTCCTTATTTTTACCATGTCTCTCTCGTCATTACTGTAACTATGATTAGCGTGGGTTGCCAAGCCATGCTTTGACACCCTCCAGTTTAGTCACCAATATTAGCTGGTCTCAAATAGACTCCAGGGCTTACTTGTGTTGAGCGCAATTAAACATTTGGGGTACTAGGTGGAGTTTTGGAAATGCCTTTGCACAGGTTGGGTGGTTCTGGTTCCAGAATGGCGCAAGGCATTCTGGAACTTGTAGTAAACAGACACTCAGCTATTATGAACTCCTACAGCTTTTAAATGCACTTTACCCCATTATTCATGACAAAGCTTTGATATTCCTTAGATACATAGTCTATAATGAAAATAAATAAGTGTAAAATACATAAGGGGTGATCAGCAGAGAAGTGCTCTGTTAAAAATATGAAATAAAAAGTTTTTTTTTTTTTCTTTTGTCCGCAGCAGATGCACACTGACTGGTTCAGATCAATGGGTCACTGATAGCAGACAGTGGCTCCACCCAGTGTTTGGTTTTGCCAAACCTCAGTCTCCCATGTGCCTGAGATCTCTCCCTCATCAAGAGAGAGACCATTTATTCCTTATTTTTACCTTGTGTCTTCATCCTCATTACTGTAATTATAACGAGCGTGGGCGAACATTTTACAGATTCTCTGCAGCATGCCACCTTCTAGTTTTACTTGACTTTTCTTCTTAAGAAGTTTTATAGTGGAATAAAAACAGCCGTCTATATGTGACTATCAACTGCCTGCATTTAATTAATATCTATCCTCAGCTCTGACTTACAAACAGATGCAAGTGAAAAGCATTTGTCATGACAAAAACAGATTGCTGAGTTCACTTTGATGACGACTGAACTTTCAAAGTTTGCTTGTGAGTAAGAAATGAGTAAGTACTCAATTGTGAGGCAGAATTAAGGACAAATCGTTATTTAATCCAGACCTAAACTTGTCTAAATAATTATTTATCTATCTATCTATCTATCTATCTATCTATCTATCTAAACATTTATCTATATATCTATCTGTCTGTCTTTCCATCACCTTTTTGCTGTCATATGTCTGTCTGTCTGTCTGTCTATCTGTAGATAACTCTTTTGACCATAAAATGCTCATAAATCTGTCATCCACACACTGAGAGAGGTTAGGAAGAAGGGAAGAGATGCTCTTTTCCTTTCCCAGTGAGAAGATTAAAGATCGTTCCCTCTTTACTGGTGTGGTCAGGTACATCACCAGACCGTTCCAACTGCTCACAATCATTCTTGGACATTCTGACTCACAAAATGGGCAGCGGAGTAGTGCTCTTTCAAATTTTCCGATGATAAGACTAGAGTTCCATCCTTGTCATGACTCACCATTGCCTAGGCAGCGCACCCCTCCCACTTCTGTCACTTTATGTCAATCATCTCCATGACGATACCTGATTGACACGGCCGTGACAAAATCCCCATAAAGCTCTGCACATTCGACATACGATCTTCAGATGCGATCTGAGTGCAAAGCGTTTCCTTTCATCAGGAAGTGGCATTGAGTCGATGGAGCGTCCCACCTCACAAAAAAAAAAAGAGTCCGAAAAGGGTGCTCCGCTAGCCTGCTCCCTTCTCTATTTCCACACTCTGGCTTTTCTTAATCTCCCTCTCTTTTAAACCCTCCTGAAAGCCCTGCTTATCGTCCTCTCAGCTCCAGTGCCAGATCTGGAGACCCTGACCCAAACGGCGGGTCGGGGAGGAGAGGGAGGGGGCGCATTCATTATGCCATACGGTAGAATCAGCGACCTGACATCGACAGCGAGAGGGCGGCAAACCATTCACACCTCCTCTATCTGTTCATGTGGCTCTTTCTTTTCTTCCACAGTAGTTTTAAGAAAAGGACTTTTAAAAGAAAAAGTCAAATAGTCGCTGTCAGGAATTAATATGATGGCCTTGTGACCTCTGCAGGAGCTGGGCTGATATCTTCGCGGTGTCAGCAGTGTTTTTATCCACAGGCCGCTGATTTTCATACTTCTTTCCTATGAATTTTCAGTAGCCTTCTAGGGTCTACTTGCTTTGCTGGTCATTCTATACTTTCTGTCTGTGAATTTTCTGTAAAGTTCTAGGGTCTGCTTGAATTGCTCATTGTTTTGAGCTTCTTTATTTGATTTTCCATGAACTTATATCACCTGCTCGCATAGCTGTTTATTTTATATTTTTTCTGTGAAGTTACTGTCGAACTTTAGGGTCTCAGTTCGGTAACAGACATCTCTCTGCCTTGTGCATCCTACAGCATGACTGCAATATTAATTCAATAATGTCTCTAAAGTAGGGTTTTATTTTCAAACCTGACAAGGTGAAAGTATGACTCCCTTCACATGAAATTGTAGGCAGTTAGCAGATGTTTCCTTATCCAGAGTGACCCCACAGTATACATTTTTAGCACTATCCTTTCACAGAGAGGAATATTTATTGATGCAGCTTAGGTGAAGTTCCCTCATTCAAGGGCAGAAACCTAGGCATCCTGCAACATCTAGGTTACAACAACTAACCATTATCAAACCATTATACTAAACTGTAGTA
The DNA here is from genome assembly GCA_019788955.1 of Albula glossodonta. Lineage (NCBI taxonomy): Eukaryota > Metazoa > Chordata > Actinopteri > Albuliformes > Albulidae > Albula > Albula glossodonta. Next base: position 279,843 of record JAFBMS010000091.1, read on the forward strand.
TAACTAACTACATCATTAAACTACACTGTGGTATAAAAAAACTATAGCGTTGCCACGCCATATCCCTCAATAAAATTTGAATTATTAACTAAGCCTTCTCTGAGAAGCAATAGATTGAAATTAAAATAGACTTTTCTCCCAGTGAATTACATTGTTGTTTTTGTAATCCAATTTTCACCCATTTCTTCAAAAAAAAGCATTACCCTCCTGTATTATATTTAATAAACTAAAAGCCAAAAATGATGAACATTTTACTTATTCAGTACGTTAATCGCTGTGCCTGGTCTAGTGTAGGGCCTTTGAACAGGTGTTTTTTGAGACAGTTCCCTTTAGATCACCTTTGCAGGAAGTGTACATACAACCACAGTGTTAAACGTGCCTGCCCCCCATCCTCCCATAAAAAGACAATTTCATTTCCTGCCTAATTTCGTAAAAGAAATGTAATCTCCCCCATGACAGTGGTATCAATTTCGCAATTGCGGTCCGCGAGCATGCTTAACCAAAGCGGATGCTTGCGCCTGACTTCACCGACGGTTTTATTGCTGTCAGGTTTTTCACAGTCTCCTGCTCATGATGGTGTCTCCTGTTGAAAAAGGTTGGAGGGGTAAAAAAATGCTGTTTACAGACTGGATTTATTCCTCTGGCTGTGAGCTCACATGCAGCAGTCTCTACGGGCTTTGATTGGATTGCTCTGAGGTAAATGGTTGGGGGTTTGCTGGAGGACTGGTGCTCTGGTTTCACAGCACAGCTGGTGGACTGCAAAGCTTAAAAAAGTTGACATTTCCATAGTAAAACATCGGTAATATTTGGGTTTGTGTAACAGGCTGCATGGGTAGGGTTTTGCCCTAATGCCAATAAGCTCTCATTTGTGATCAGTGTCATAACTATGAAATGCCAGCAGGGGCATCGAGAGTTATTGACACGCTATTGGTATATGAAAGACTGTCAAAACTATATATCACCACAAGGGCATTGAAGGGTTCAACATGTATTTGACTATTTCTGGATGAAATAGCGATTGAATTGAGATCATTAAGAGTGTCATAATACTTCACAGAAAAGGAGTGCTGACAAATGTAATCACCAGATACACATACCTTTTAATTGGAGGATATGCACATCACTTAAGGCCTTAAGGTCTGGTGTCATGACTCTCATGTCCATTTTCAAAATGTGGCACTGGGAGGACAGCACATTGCGTGAGTGTTCGAGGTTTTTCAGGTTGGAAGCCCAACGCATTTAAAATCCAATTTTAAAACGGCTTGTGTCCTTGTGAAGATACTGTGGGCTGTAGGTTATGGAACGTGTGTGAATGCACAGTAAGTTACAGCAATGCACTGAACAATGTATGAGAACCAATACATGAATAAATATGAATAAAGCGTTGGCTACAATGTGCTCCTCGGTCGACTGAGATTTAGTCATGACATTTCAAATGTAAACAAACTTACAATCTGGCCGACAATGACATCATACATAATTTGCTCTTGATTTGACAGCATCAGTAATACTGCATGCAGAGACTTCATTTGTGAAATTTGTGCTATGAAAAAGTGTGATTAAACAGTCACTCTGTCAGACTTTGCTTTCTGAACCATAACATTGTAACAGTGGCATTATAGTACAGTACCACACACTTAGTTGTGAGAAAAGGTAATTTAATACACAGTCAGAAGACACCAAGATAAGAGGGATGCCCCCGCGTAGGTAGAATTAGCTATTTCTCAACCTGCACCTTGATAAAACTGTATGGATTTAGGGCGTCAGTGTCAAATAATGTTTAGGGAACCAGGCTTGTAATGGAGAGGTTCAGTTCCAGGTAGGGCACTGCTATTGCATCTTTGAGCAGAGTAATTAACCTGACTTTACTCAATAACTGTCCAGCTATATTAATAGAAGATAGGTGTAAAAAACGTGAGCTAAATTAGTTGTCCTGGATAATATTCTTTGCAAAACACCTGAAATATTATGTCAAATTTAAACCCCATCAGCAACTATAAGGTGGATTTTCATGGCCCCTATAAATAAATAAATAAATAAATAAATAAACAACAGGACACAGAGGCTGACAGAGACACTTGAAACGCCGACTGAAGCTGATAGCAGCAGAGCTTCTTCTTCGTCTTCTTCTTCTTCTTCTTCTTCAGGCTGGGGTTTCCCAGCTGCTCCTCAGCATCACCCAGCGACGCTGTGGGCGCCCTCTGAATTCCCCTTGAAGAGGGCTCTTTGTCCGTCTGCCTGCACTCATCCTGGGCCCGATGTCATAACTGCTCCCAGCGCATGGACAGGCTGAGGTGCCAGTGACAGCGCTTTTTCATTCTGTTTTCTTTGCTGTCAGGAAAGTTGAGCTCTCAGTACGTACGGGGAGAGAGCTCCTCCGCCAGCGCGGAATAAAAAACAGAGCCCAACCTACTGCTGACCAGCCACAGCTTGAAAAAAAAGTTCTGCAAAAAGAAAGCAATGCTCTAGGCAAAGTAACCTGAGATACATCATCCTTCAGCTGAAATTGCTGATAAGGTTTTGGTAACTTTTTACATTTAGTTGTTATACAAGTGTAATTACTGTATTACTACTTAACTTCTACTGCTTTACTACCCGGGTCTTTCCGGGCTGTTACTGGGGTAACTGCAATGCAGGTAACACAGTATAGCAGGGTTGTTAATTGCGCATCTGGAACAAGGCAAGCCCTAAACACAAGAATGGATCTGAATTAATGTAAGGTTTTATGTATGGTTTTTCTTATTCATATTCTTATCACATAATGGTCGAAGTTATGTGCAGCAGCCTTTTAAAAAACCATTTAAAGTGAGGCTGTAATGATACAAAACAGCTCCTTCCCAGCGCAGTCCGCACAACAACCCAACACTGAGGATATCGATTTTGCTTCCTTTCTATTTTTCTCCCTTTCCTTCGCCTTCTTAATTTCTTGTGGGTGTTTTCATACTTATACGAATAAAAAAAAAAAATCAATAGAACAATCGAATTTTCCATGATGCTTCCATCTGAGCAACAGAAAATGTGTGATCCTTTGATTAACGTTGATTTCACAGCCCTGAGAGAGCTGACATGAGCATGGCTGAGGGTGCACCACTGTCTGTATTTTGTCCCTCTTCATATTTCAGCCAATTCCTTTTATTTGCCGCAATAAAAACATTCCATGTTTTAGCAGCCTTGAAACTGTGCACATACCTATGTGTTTCAGAAGTTAAAAGAAGCACATAATTTTACATTTGTGCAGAGAGCCTTTCACACTTAACAAAATTTAAAAGTTATTAATGAATAAATATGCTTATGTCGTGTATGTTGTTCAAAAAAATGTGTGTACATATGCTATCTAATAGGTCCTGGGCTCCTGTAATGAAAAGAATGACCTAAAAATGAAGGAATTCAGTACAGCAAAACTGCAATTGCTAATATAACACCTTTGTCAATGTTGTGAGGTGAAGCTAACCACCAAGAGAGTTTCCTTATATAACAGCCGGAGGAAACGAACAAAGGTATGCAAATTGGTTCATTTTCTTAACACCCTTAACTATACATCTGTTCTGTCACATCTCTCTGCTTCTCTCTCTCTCTCACTCTAGCTCTGTGTCTCTCTCACTCTCCTCCTCTCTCTCCATCTCTCTCTCTCTCTCTCTCTCTCTCTCTCTCATTACAGTCTCTATCAATCTATACACTCCATTCCGTACCTCTTCTGAATTTTTCACCACACCGCCTCCGATTTAATAAGGTTACATTTTAAAATGTGATGCTTGCCTCTGTTTCTTATCCAACTGGCAATTTTCTTTTGTGAAATTACTTTCAGGTAAAGCCCCTTTTTTTGTCTCCTCTGCATTTTACTGTATCCATGCGAATAAATAAATTATGCATGGATATACCTATAAATATGCCATGAGAATTTTCAGTCTGCATTGAAATAAACATTCTGTCCTTCATGCTAGTGATATTGAATCGGTTATGTCTATCAAATAGATTTTGCTTTTGGAGTCATGGGATTCCAAATTCCAAGAAGGACTATGCATCTAGTATGCAAATTAACTATTGACTTTGATTTTTATTATTATTTTTTAATTGTACAACTTTAGAGGAAGATAAATATCCAGACTCCATGTTGTAGATTTGTGTCACACTGACTAATTTAAATAAATACTTTAATTTACATACAAAACACAGTCCCATTGATTCACCTTTGCAGAGTGGTGATATTGAGGCTGAGAAGGGAAATATTGATTTGTATATCTCAGTTATGGCACAGCATTAAACATTTTCATTTGCAGTTTAAATAAAGCTGCGTCTTCAATGGCTGCAATCGAACTGAATTTCAATGCAAGGCCTTCCCTCTCTTTCACTCTTCCCATTCTTTCTTTCAATTTCTCTCTCACTCCTGTCTCTCTAATTTAAGTGTTTTTGTGTGTGTGTGTATTTCTTTATCACTCAAATAAATTGCAATTAAAATTATAATTGGCTTTATTACCAAGACAACAAGGTATCATATTGTCACTGTACACCGTAAAAATTCTTTCTCCCTCAGTCTGTTATTTTCTCTCTCTGATTTTCTACTTCATTTTCTTTCTCCCTCCTCTCTCTCACTTTTTCTCTCTCTCTCTCTCTCTCTCAGTGTGTAATTATTTCTGAGTGTGTACCGGGGTGGGCTCTGGGTCAAGAGCCCCATTTAGTTTCTCCGTATTTACGCTCTCCATTGAGACAGGGGCCTACTGAATGGCCATCAACCACAAAAACAAGGCACCTCATCTCTCAGTCAGGGCCAAAGGGACCACCCCATCTGACAGCAAGGACAACATGCACCTCACGCCAAACAATCCCCCGCCCCCCCCCCCATCCACGCCTTCACATGCATACACATATACAGACACTCATATATACACCCACTCCCATATATTATTCATACACATATATATATAGAGAGATGCCATTTCAAGACATGTTGTCAGCCCTGGCTGGCCCCATTTCCTCAATCAAGCTACCATGCTAGTGGTGCATGAGAAGGTATGACAGTACTCATTGTCTTTCCACAGTCATCCCCTAGCATCAGCTGGACTTATGCTTTCTGTGTACTTACACCTTGTGCTTTCTGACCCCTTGCAAACCATGGGCCTCATCAAGCCTACTGGGGCTACGAGCCCAGCTTTACTCCATGTGAAAGGTCACATGCCTCCATTCTCCAAGGCAGTCATGAAAAACCAGCACATCTGCGTTTCAGGACAAAGCTCTCCCGTTCTGCGGGTGGGACCGCTTTGAGACAGTGGGTTGAGTTCTGTGAAGAGGGAGAGGCAGGACTGTGGAAAAGCATACAGGATCGCTCACACAGGCTTCAGGCACTGGGTAGCTTGGCAGAGGCAAGCCTTGGCACACACTGGCCCGGCTGTCCAAAAACATTTATTGTGACATCACTGTTTTAAAAACAGATGGTATGATTCAAAGTACAAACTGCCTATAAACAAAGCTTTGGACAAAAAAAAAAAAAGAAAAAATCTTTTCTATACAAAGGGTTGCTTTAATGCTTCCAGACTCCAGTTAACACGGAACAGCAGATGTTTTGTCAAAGCAGGCTCATGAAGATGGGTGGTATGTCTGGAGATCTCGGCATTACAAATTTTGTGATATATTGTTTGCATTTATTCATTATGCAGTCCGTCGAGTGTGCCGACGCGCACCTGAAGGGGAGATATATGTCTCGGAGATGTTTATGCCCTCCTCATGTGTTCAGAAAGTAAAATGTTAGCAGAATATGTCTTTCCCCCATCCCCACTTTGTGTTCCGCCCTGGAAACACCAATCACTAATATTCATGCAACCAACCACACTCCTGATAATGCTGCTACACAAATTGCTAGTCAGTTTTCATTTCACGTATGGATGAGAGACAGGTTTTACATTTTGAATGCGTTTTACTTTTTTTCTTTCTTTTTTTTTTTTACTGGCACCAGTACTTTTTCATTTTTTGAGCATTTTGTCTCCTGTTCTGACTTTCAGTGGCCTAATAAAATGCACATATATTCAACATGTGTACGCGTCTCTCTCGATGGCGCCCCGCACAACCCCTCAACTACTCTAAATTCTGTTTTTCGGGCAAATGATGGTACTCTCCTCGGATGATAACCAGAGGTCACTGAGAACGGAGGTAAAATGGGAACAAAATGGAGAAGCGCTTTTTAAAAATTCATGCGGTGTTTGTGCCTGACGTGGTTCCCTCCCATAACGGAAGACAAGACAATGCATAACCGATAAGATTTATTGGACTTATTTTCATTGTTTTAGAGTCCTTTACCCAGGGGTGCCCTTTACGGCGGCCTTTCTCACTGTCTAGCAGCTAAACTTATCTTCACCGTTCTTTTTAGAACTCCACAGGTTTTTGTTTTTTTTTTTTCAAATCCCTAACAACCTCTCAAAAGACATTGCTCACTTGTTGAGTTTCTGCTATGCATCTGGTCTCTTTCCACCATTCAGCAGGCATCTTTAAGAGCTGCCAAGTCTGAATCTGAAATCTCATCCGCACTCTAACATGATCTGTCTCACCTACGAAGCCGAAAACTACTGTGCAACATGGCCTGAGGAAATTTGAATTCCCTCATAACTGTTACTTCTAGAAAAGAAAAGATGAGTATAAAAAAACAAAGATCCAGATGGTTTCTTACAAAAAATGAGTCACCCAGGAAACCCAAATATTACCTGTTGCCAGTCTGTTGAGAGTGTTTAATTAAAACTGCTTGTTTGAATTAGGTTGATTAGGTTTTAAGGGAAAAAACACAAAAATGTTAGTTTTGTCCCAGAAGCAGTCCTGGCGCCAGAGGAAAGTAACTGGCCCTGATGATCAAATTCCTTTTTTTTTTTTTAAAAAAATGTAATAATAATAATGATTTCTCTCGGGAGGGCCAACTTCCTGGATGGGTGGGCCTGGCCCCCCGGGGTCTGCCCAGAAGTCAGTGTGACATCAGTAAAAATTCAACCAAAATGGCTGAGAAGAACTGAAGCTAGATAGTGGTGTCCTACCCAAATAAGAGGTGATGAGCAGGAGGGTCTTTCAGTATGTGCGCAGTGATTGGTGGATGAGGATGAGGGTTTTTCAGTATGTGCACAGTGATTGGTGGATGAGGATTAGGGTTTTTCAGTATGTGCGCAGTGATTGGTGGGTGAGGATTAGGGTTTTTCAGTATGTGCGCAGTGATTGGTGGGTGATTCTACAGAGACCAAAGCAGCTCTCATCACAGAGTACCCATGTTGTCATGAGAACCACAGTTTAGCTGGATTTACTGGATGGAGGGAAGCACAGATTTACGGTTGACATCGGCTGTGAAACCAGCTGGTCTGTGTCCGGGAACACTGAAATCGAGTCCTTCCATCATTACTGATCTATCGAGCATGAACATGTGAAAGCCATGCAGCAGGAACCTAACCTGACGGTCAGCTATCAGTAGTTTCCATGGGTCAGGTTAGGTTCACCACTCACCTTTTAAAAAATGTTTTTCATACCTGTAAAGCCATATAAAAATGGAAAAAAAGTTGTTTTTTTATTTTAAAATAAAACCTGCACCATAAACATCCAGACAATAATTTCAGCTTGACGTGATTTTTTTGTTTTTGAATTTGATGGTTTTGGGGCTTATATGCAGTTCACATTTTATATTGAAGCATTTAGCAGACATTCTAAACCTAAGCATTTTTCACACTATTTATTTTTACAGCTGGATATTTATTGAAGCAATTTTAGTGACGTACAATGCTCAGGGGTACAACAGCAATGCCCGACCTGAGAATAAAACCTGCAACCCTTAAGTTACAAGCTCAGCTTTTTAGCTATTTACAGAGAGCAATCAAAATACACTCATCCACATAGCAACTATTTAAACATAAAACTTTTACTATTATTTTTTTCTGCTTCTTTATGCAGTGAGAAAGCACATGCAAAATAATGTTCTGTTCTTTTTTGTTAAAGAAAGTGTTACTGTGTTGAAAGGCCAATTTTGGTTGAGCCTCTAATTATTCAGCTCTGCTTTTGTTTTTTTTCCTGTGATTCACAGTCCTTTGTCTGCCTCTTTGTTTTAATGGAATGCCAACAGTGTGAATGATCTTGAGAAGCTTCAATATCAAGAAAATTGACCTGAAATTCACACAGCTCTGCAAACTGTCAAAAGATTGTGAATCTTCCCTGCTCAACTCCACAGCAGTTCACAACTACCATAAACTTGGAAGCATATCTGCTTATATGCTCTCTCTTTTGTCATTTTTCATCATTTTTTTGTCATTTTTATTGTAATGCTGATTTTCATAGGATGTTTCCTTCAAGAGACAAGGGTTTTCTACTGAACCTCCAGGTGGCGTAACAATTTAAAAAATTATGGAAATTATGTTATTTTAAAGATGTTTGCACACTTCTCAGTTAATTGGCTGTGGGAAGGTTATTACTCCACTCCCACTTAGCCCCACTAGAACCCTACAAATCTTACCCTTCACAATTTTCAGTTCTTAGAAATCAACGACAAATTAGATCCAGCAGTGTAAGTCCCCAGTAAGTTTGAATGCAATGTGCCTGTAAATTCACCAGGAGGAGGAGGTCAAACAATTGACAGCCAAATTGCAGATACTTTTACCAGCATGTCAAACTAAGCTTGCTGTGCAACACCATTTGCAAACTACAGGACGTTATGTATTGCTGGAAAACATCAAGATGAGTCAAGAAGGTTTTTAACATAACTTGTTTGGAATATTATCAAAAATGTTCTGAGACTCTCTGGGGAAATGTTCTTATCCTATTATGATCTCACAATTAAAGGGTGACCTCATCAGAATGTTCCATAGCATTCTTAAACATTGCCTGTTGAGTGGGTGTGTCCTTATTTCCCAGACTTCGCGCAGGTCCAATCAGACACAGGCCATAAAGGAAACAGGAAAATGTGCAGGTTTTACTGCCTTTTAAGGTCACGTCTAATGGAACATTAGCTGGCCCTGTTCTCTAATCTGCTATCACATTATCCTCTCCACCATCATTCCCCAAGCTTTAATAGGTGCTAATATATAATACCTCCTTTCAAAAGCTTGTTATGTGTGCGGAAATAAGGAGAACAAACCAGTCACGCTCTGTTTCATCTGCTGAATGGTGGCAGTTCTAGACCAGTTCTAATGGGGGGCCAGGGCCAAGGCCAGTAGTTATTTTGGGGAGACCAATTAAGCACACTGGGGGGTGGGGGGAAAATGGGAGACCCCTCCCTCAGAAACACCCCTGCACCTGAGAGCAGGAAAACGCATTCCTTGTTCACTGCCTCCAAAGCGAAAGTACAGTGTTGCCCTGAATTTATGCAAAAAATAGTAAAGTTGAAAACATAGTAATGTCTTGAAAAATTACTTGTTTACTGTTATTAGGGCATTTTATATGTTATCCACATGATTATCACATGTTGCCTAATGTATTCCTCATAGACTCACATTGTCACATGTGAAATTCATGTGATTTTAATATGGTTACATTTAAATATCTGGAATATAAACTTTCATTTAAAAGACAGATCTCTTTGACAGATCTCAGATAATCTCCTTTCGCTTCTGAGTGACAATTCATGTAACTCTCCTGTCTATTTTCTGACTGTGGTAAATGTTTAGGTGTGTGAAATTCCGGCTCGTACAATAATCTCATAGTGTTTTTTTTTCTGCTCTCACACAAGGCAATTTTGTGCCTGATTGACAGTCAAAACTCGAATTTTCTCTTCACATTGTTTCTCCATTTTTCCAATACTCTTCTGACCACTCCGGTTCCAGCACCGTACTAAACTAAGAGACGCTGGCACCGACTTCTTTCACTCTGCACAGAATTGTAGTCTGTAAACATCAAACCTGTAAAAAATAAAGCAAATGCCATTTATCAGGGTACGTTTAGGGGAAAGAGAACCACAATATGTTCGGGCGAAACAATACAGTAATTATTTTTAAACCCTGCAGCAAGCTTTTTCTCTGTCTCCATCAGCAAATGAAGCTCCAGAATCTCATCTTCTTTTTTAAATAGATGGCCCCTTCTCCCACCCTAGCCTTCTTTCCCAGACAAACCCCTACAGATAGAAGTCTTTCAATACTCACAGTTTTCTCAACATAATGATTGTATCGCCATCTGCCAAATTTAGCCCCTGACTATTCCATTTGTTAACTCACACCTAATGAGACAGAGACAGGTAAATAACATTTAATGAGCATTCATCAACACAACAGGCCGAGTCCTTGTTAAACCTCTTCTTCCTCTCCAACATCTGAGAAAAAATAGTCATTTATTCTACAGCCAGACAGAGCCACCCCCCATCACCACACCACACCACCTCACCACACCACAACTCCCACACACACATACACACATAGATGCTCACACACACAGGCACACACACATACACACACACACACATACATACTACATACACACACAGACACTCACACACACAGGCACACAGACACACACACACACTCAGGCACATAGATGCTCACAGACACAGGCACACAGACACACACACACACACTCAGGCGCACAGATGCTCACAGACACAGACACACACACAGACGCACAGTCACACACAGACACGCATGTTCAAACATGTACACACACACTTGTTCAGAATAATAGCCTTGTTAGATTTTAATTGAAATCCCTTTAAACCTGTGAGGTAAACATGGACCCCTATTTTCATTTCTGAAAAAAGCACCTTAATTAACACATTCCCACACAGCTCTTCCTGTCACTGCATTCAGCTCCACAACATTGTGAATGGCCGCTATTTAAAAAAAAAAAAATAATAATAATTTTTAAATATCTTTTTGACCTGTGTATGTGGAAGAGAATATAAGGCATATGTGATTGGCAGATATGAGACAGAGACAGTGAGAAGAGGAACATATTCATGATCTATAACAAACATATAGAGGATCTATTAATAATCTATTACAGCAACATTATCTTATATTACAGTTATTACATAGCCAAAAACAATAATCCGTACCAGTAATAATGAGGGGGTTTATAGTGATGAAATAGTGAGTGTTGTGAGTGGGAAATGGAGCAAGGGTACTGTCTGAGTGGGTATGCTTATGCAAGATGGCGAATCATGTTCAGGTCTGGAGTGCACAAGACAGTTTAGTTCTGTCACTACTGGGAGGCTTGTGAAGACAACCAGAATCAGCCTTAGAGTAAAAGCAAAGACACCAGTCCTTGGACTCCATCAACACTTTTCTTCTTTTCTGTTTCAACCTAACCGTATCGGTTTTTGTTTGGTTAGTTACTTCATATTAACATGAACAGACTTGCTGAAATTGACAAAAAAAAATCCACTTCTCACATGAGATGCCTTTTCCCTAGTAACCGTCCCCTATGTGCTGTCCCCACACAATTAATCTCCATTATTTGTGGGGCGCAAAGCTGGAATGAGCACACAGGAGAATGCAGGGCCACAGACACCGATTTCCATTCCTCTGTAATGAGAGGGAGATCCTTCCCTCAAAGATCCCTTGGAAAGGTAGAGTCTGGCAGGACACCTGTCACACCCAGTGACTCCACCATTCATTTTTACGGAGCCCGGAGGAGCCTATATAATGGGTCTGAAGAACACTTTCTCCAAGGACACTCTACAAAAAATACATTTTAAAAACAAAACAAAACAAAACACTAAGAGCATACTTTTGTTATTATTATTTTGTGTGTGCTGCGAATTATTCATTTTTTTTTTAAAAAAAGTGAATATGTTCCTCCGCTGTTATTATTTTGTTGGTTCATTTCTCCCTTTTTTGCGTTGTTTTAAATTGACAGTGATGAGAGCGGTGCGGGCAGCTCCCGGCTCAGCACGCGGGCTGCGATGTTGGGTGTGCCAATCGAACATCAGAGACTGGGAGACTGCTTTCAGATCTCTCATCTGCCCGCTGGATGAGAATGAGCTGTAATGGACTCAGACAAACACATCAGAAAGCCAATCTTGCACCCTGAAATAGTGTGATTCTCCTTATTTTATAAACATGGCTTTCCACCGGGGCCCCACCCCTGTTTAATGCTTCGGCCCATGAAGTGGTTTGCATCAGGGAAGAGCCAGCCGGGCGGCCCCCTCTGAGATGATGAAGATGCTGGTTGTCATGGAACACCCCCCCCCCCCCCCCCCCCCCCCACCCTATCTCTTCTCATCGGCTGCTTATAATTCAAGAGAACATAATAAGAGAACAGCGCGGCCCCAGGACTGTCATTAACTTGCTGCCACTGCCTTTTACAATTGTGCCAATGCATACGGTGAGTTGTGGTCCATCAGAATGGCAACAGTGACCATGATGCATGTTAAACAGTCACCTCTGTTTCTCTCCCTCTCAATCTATGTCAGGGTGCAATATGAACGCAGATGCAGACAGTAATAAAACAAACCAAAGTTTCTTGTGAAAAAGGCCAAATCCAAAAACCAGAGTAGAGGGCAGGTACAGGGTCAAAACCAGGAGATCACAGCAGAAAGGGCAAAGACAGAATCCATAGATGTAGTCGAGAAAACAGGCAAAGTTTTAACCAGGCAGACGCAGCAAAGGCACAGCAAAAGGGCAAAGACACAATCCAAAAATCGGTAATCGGGAAAACAGAATCAGAATGGGCAGGTAGACCAGGAACAAAAGGCTCATAGCGTAACTGAACACAAACAGGAAACAGAGATTAACTCGCACAGAACAGGAAACCAGGCAGAGTACAAATACACAGGTAAATGAGCAAAGGAGACACGGGTAAACAATGGGTAAAACAATGGTGAAACACATCTGCAATCAGAAAACAAGGCAGGGGCGGAGCAAACACGATAGGGAAATGAAAACAATAGCACATGGACGGGGGAAACGAAAAAACCAAAACACACTACAAAACCAAAACCAAAAACAGAAACAAAACACAAGATCAGGCGGCATTACTGACAATCTAACTCTTTCTCTCACCTTTAGCTTCCACATTTGCGCCTTCCCTCTCACAATCTATCTATATATTTCTCTTTCTTTCTTTTGTTCTTTCTCTCTCTCTCTAGCCCTGAAATCAAGTTTGTAGATACAAAGCATTTTTTTTTGGACAAGGCTAACATCATGAAGGCTTTTGTCTATTCTTCCTAGGAGAAATACTTCAGTGTTTGAAATGCCGTCACTTTCCCCATCACCCCTGTGACCAGTGAGAAATGTGATGTGCTTTGGGTGATTAGGGTTTAGGGAAGGGGCTTGTGGGATTTGGAGTCTGTAAGCCCCTGGAAAGAAGGGTCTGCCTTCCAATACCTTTCACCACATCAAACCTCCTCCTTTTCCCTTCAAAAAACTTTAAAGCTTCTACTTCTCCTCCTCTCAGCATAAGTGAGGTTGAGGACGGCACAAGGTTAAGAGAGAGAATATGAGTGGAGGCAGAGCGGAGGGGGACTAGAATAACTAATCCCGGGCCTTTGGTTCTCTCTCTCATTCCCCTCGGGCCTTCTTTAGTAAATGCAATGGACCCCCGGAGGCCAGTTTGCACAATACAGCTCCCCGGACACTCATTATGAAATCATCACCTTTCAGGGACCCAGCACCACGTCGACCCAATGCCAGCATCTGAACTTCTTCTTTACCCCCCCCCCCCCCCCCCCCCCCCCCCCCAATGCAATGCTCTGAGGCAGCAGACACGGCGCACATAAAACAGAACATTACACGGCTGCGATGAGGCGTTTGAGAGAGTTCATAACATCCACTCTGAGCCCATGGCCCGGGTGCGACAATCAATAACTCCCAGAATCCTCTTCACCACTATACTCTCAGATAGGGTATTAACAGGCCTGTCTATTTATCGCCCCTCTCGCTCTCAGTATACCCCTTTCCCTCCCTCTCCGTTTTTCTGTAACCCCTTTATCTCTCTCTCTCTCTCCCTTTATCTATCTGATTTTCACACCGCGCAATCCTGTAATCTCTCCCTCCATCTTCTCCAAGTCTCCAGCAGCGGCATCCTTTAGGATATTGCCAAGACCGTGCACCCCGTTACTGCCTCAGAATGGAGCCTCTGTGGATTAACCTCTCCTGATCTGTGTCACCACCCCCACTCCCACCCCCACTCCCACTCCCACAAACACACTGGAGACAAAATAGAGGCTCTTACATGGTTTTATTAACACTGCTGTCATTTTTCTTCTTGCTGTCTCAGCGTCTCAGCGCGGCCTGCTGACATCACTCAGGCGCCATTTTGTGCTCTGCCACAGCATCCCATTGCAATTGATGGAAACAGATGCTGCATTAAGGCCCAAAATTTCTGCTTTCGTGTCAGAAGAGCCGTGGGTCTTAATTTGGGAGCTGACAATTTTCACCTTGCTATGGAGGCCCTTGTGCCATGTTAAAATGGGAAGTTTAGCTTGGGTTTTTTTTTTTTTTTGGGGGGGGGGGGTTGGGGGCAGGTGGGCACCCAAAAAGGGTTTGACAGCCACCAGCAAATGAGGTGGCTGCGATGTCCTCACACGGCCTCATTGTACATCCGGCCCATCACAGGACCTCTCCGCAACAATTAAAATTAAATTACCTGCAGATGCAGAAAAATGACTTCCCTTCTCGCCCTACGTCCCGCAAATTCATTTCCTCTTTGTGGTGCCTAATGCAATTTGGGGTGCGCATTAATGAGAAGGGAGATTGAAAATGAAGAGGTGAGGGAGGCTGGGGCAGCAGGAGAGAGAGAGAGAGAGAGATGGAGGGGGGGGAGTCATATCATGGTCTAGAGTTAAAGGATACAAACCCCTAATACTACCACCACAACTATTATTATTATTATTATTATTTAAATTATTATTATTATTATTATTTAAACTTGCCTTTTCTCTTCCATCAGTCCTGCTTGAAAACAGGCTTCTTTGGATTTGTATTAATACAACACAGGGCTCTGCATAAACACTTTCCTCACAGATTCTGTTTCTATTCCCCCTTCCCAAGTGTCAAAAACCATTTTAAACTGTTTACCGTTATTGCGAAATTACCAAGGGGCCCGACAAACTTTGTGAATGAGGCTTTCAAAAATTCTCCTTTTGAATTTCAATTGCCTCGGACAAAGCTGCCAATATCCACTGACTGAGAGGGTCTGATGGAGATCTTGTTGATGCCTGTCTTGGAACAAAAGCAACTAAAGGTGCAGTTACAATCAATCTGATGAAATCAGAATCCTAAAAGGGCTTCCATTCTAGAACATTAGTATCACCTTTTGTGCATCACAGCCATTGATGTCTCTGCCAGTAAATACTGCTCTGAAGCCTTTTTCTGCTGGTTAAAGTCACATCCACCAACAGTTCACTTAAAAATGACTAGCATCAGAGTTCAGTACAAAAACTTAAATATGTTTAAATATGTTTACACCCTTCTTTTCATAACAGGAAAAGCACAGTTGCACCTAAATTCAGGTTCCAAGTTAATACACAAAGAGTGATTTGCATACCCTTGACATTTGCATACCAGTCAGAGGAGGTTGTCAGAACAGCCTGAATGATAAAGTACATGATTTTGTTGAAAATGTGTTATGTGACAGATGTATTTGAGTGTATCCTTGGTCACATTTAGTTTGATGTGGTTCAACACTGACTGAAGGCTCGGTGGAAACACAACCTGAGACATTTATTTGGAAAATTGTGAAAGTAAAACCATTTTCTCCAGCTTCTCTTGAATCTCCAAAAATATCTTCCCAATGGAAAATGGGTTTTTTGGAATTTAGATTTTGAGGCAAGGCAAGATAAGCCTGATTCACACATACTTAGTAAAACTGGAATCACTGTAATTATTAAATATTAACACTGTACTATATAACTTATATTTTCCATAGATCAATGATATGGTGATATCAAAATGTATACATTCTTACCAATACTAAATGTTAGTGTGCTGTTTGCTGCAGTGTAGCTGGATGTGTTGAAGCAATCATTGAATTTCACTTTGGAAACCAAACCATTATAATTGGTTTAAAGAAGTGACTGGCAGCACATTGTAGCTCCGCCCAAAACAGGGCTCAGGGATCTTCATTCTCCCATGACTAACGTACAGCTGACCAAGTGACCAAGGGTCTACTGGTGCAAATTTAATGCCATTGTCATTTCAAAATGCTTCCTCCTGAGCTCCACCATTTCTAGCGCTTCTACATTGCATAGCAGGCTAGCGGGCATTAAATTTTATTGTGGTAACCAAGGGAACCAGTCTCTCTGCTGAGACATGGGGGAGAGCTATATACTGTCATTCCTGTGCCATGGCGATGTGTCTGGCTGTGGGTTATTGACATGGGCGTGTTTGTGAGTGATGGGACTGTTGGTTTCAGAGGTGGGACCAATCATGTGCAAGGCCATGCATCACCTCATAATGCAACATGTGCAAGGCCATGCATCACCTAATAATACAACATGTGCAAGGCCATGCTTCACCAGATAATGCAACATGTGCAAGGCCATGCATCACCAGATAATGCAACATGTGCAAGGCCATGCATCACCAGATAATGCAACATGTGCAAGGCCATGCTTCACCAGATAATGCAACATGTGCAAGGCCATGCATCACCAGATAATGCAACATGTGCAAGGCCATGCATCACCTAATAATGCAACATGTGCAAGGCCATGCATCACCTAATAATGCAACATGTGCAAGGCCATGCATCACCAAATAATGCAACATGTGCAAGGCCATGCATCACCGTATAATGCAACATGTGCAAGGCCATGCATCACCTAATAATGCAACATGTGCAAGGCCATGCATCACCAAATAATGCAACATGTGCAAGGCCATGCATCACCAAATAATGCAACATGTGCAAGGCCATGCATCACCTAATAATGCAACATGTGCAAGGCCATGCATCACCAAATAATGCAACATGTGCAAGGCCATGCATCACCTAATAATGCAACATGTGCAAGGCCATGCATCACCAAATAATGCAACATGTGCAAGGCCATGCATCACCAGATAATGCAACATGTGCAAGGCCATGCATCACCTCATAATGCAACATGTGCAAGGCCATCCATCACCATTTTTTTCCATGTTTTTTGACCTGGATGGCTATCAATAATTTTGCACATCTCTTAAAACTAATGGGACATTTTACCCTTTTCAAAAAGTCAGGACACCGTACGAAACAAAGTGCTCACCATGGAAACAAGGGGCAACTATTCACCCTTTATCTGGGGAACTTACTGCATGCTGTATGACATGCAGTGTGTGCTCTGTGCAAATCTTTAGCTTGCTATGATTGACTTCACTGAGCACTTTGTAAACATTCTGATATTGTGAGTGAGTGTCCTTCGAATACATATTTGCTGTTTGAAAAAAAAAAGAAAAAAAGACCCTGGATTGAATTGCAAAGATAATCCCCAGCGGAGGGCTGGGTCTCTGTGCTAAGAGATCTCAGGCAGATGAGTTGCTGGTACGTCTCTTTGCTCAGCCCAAGCGGAGGGATTGGCCGTCGTCTAGCCTTTTTCTCATTAACAGAAGATGAAAGTCGGGGCGCGTTCGAGACTCGCAAGGGGCCCCCTGAGAAAACCTGGGCTGCGGGAAGCAATAGAGAATATACCCCTGGGGGGTGGGCAGGCGAAGGGGCAAGAGAGGGATCGGGGAAGGGAGGGGCACCCTCTTACTCCAGATATCATGGCCCTCGAGAACCACTACATCAAAGCCTCCTACCGTGCCTCCTCCATTTGCTAGGCTTTGCCTTTGTCCTCTTTTCTTAACTCTCTCTCTCCTTTCAATCTCTGAGGAAAGCCACGTTGCCACTGATGGAGATTGGGCCAGCTTAATGAGCGCTAATCCGTCTGGGGGGGGGGGGGCGCTAACGAACAGACCCATGGACGGGCCCGGCGACTGCAACCTGGTGTTCATGGAAACGGTTTAGACGATTGAAAAATGAAGGACGGGAAGAACATGTTGCATTCAGGGTCACGAGAGAAGAGCTACAAAGTGATAAAGTAAATGATGACCAGAAAATTTATCTCATGGGGTAACCTTTCTATGACCAGCTGTATGTGAAAAAAGAAAAAAAAAAAATATATATATATAAAAGTGGAATACACTTTCACTCTACTAAATGTCAAAAGAAAAAGAAATAAGTCAAGTGAAATGCCATGTCCATGACTGCATGCTTGTGAGGGCTCGGATCTGGATACAGTCGCTTATTTAACACGAGTGTGAGAAAGGCCAAGTGCGACTGCACCGGGCTAATTTAGCCCTATGGCTCTGCTGTACTTAAGGAAAGAGAGGTATTTCCACTGTGCTGGGTGCACTGCTATTTCACCCAGAAAAAAGAAGCCTTAAGTTAAAAAAAAATCCTTGTAATTACAAGTCTGCAATTATTTGGGTCAATATGTAACAGATACCCACAGCTCATTAGTGAACATCCCTAAAACCTCTTTTTTCTTGTCTCCCTCCTGCCAACAAAAACAGGATTGCAGTCGCTGCCATTTCCCCCATGCTCTCAGTCAGTCTACCTCGGAGGAAGGCAAGTGACCTCAAAGCTTAAGGCTGATAAAAGGAGCAGGGCCATTAAAATGAAACCATTAAGGTGTCCTTCCCAACGCCCTCCACAGGAGGAGGAAGGCAGAAACTGCAGGAGCCACAATGGACGCTCTGGAGCTGCAGGAGCCACAATGGACGCTCTGGAGCTGCAGGAGCCACAATGGACACTCTGGAACTGCAGGAGCCACAATGGACACTCTGGAACTGCAGGATCCACAATGGACGCTCTGGAGCTGCAGAAAATGATGAACATGATGTGCATGGCTTATGTCCTGCCAAGTTGGCAATGAGCCATATTAACACAGTATTTAGTTAATATTTTTAAATGTCTTTAACAATGCATGTTGCTTTGTTATGTAGAGCAATGTCTTTTGGTTATTATTATTATTGTTATTGTTATTGTTATTATAATTTTTATTATTAACAGCGGAGCTCCGCTAGCGGTTTCAACCTCTAACCTGTTCAATTCGCTGTTTTTTAAACAATACTGTGCACTAAACCTGCCTCCCACTCATGACATGCACTGATGGGCACATGGTACCTCCTCCCCTTTTGGGCCTAAGTGTGAATCTCATCATGGTACCTCCTCCCCTTTTGGGCCTAAGTGTGAATCTCATCATGGTACCTCCTCCCCTTTTGGGCCTAAGTGTGAATCTCATCATGGTACCTCCTCCCCTTTTGGGCCTAAGTGTGAATCTCATCATGGTACCTCCTCCCCTTTTGGGCCTAAGTGTGAATCTCATCATGGTACCTCCTCCCCTTTTGGGCCTAAGTGTGAATCTCATCATGGTACCTCCTCCCCTTTTGGGCCTAAGTGTGAATCTCATCATGGTACCTCCTCCCCTTTTGGGCCTAAGTGTGAATCTCATCATGGTACCTCCTCCCCTTTTGGGCCTAAGTGTGAATCTCATCATGGTACCTCCTCCCCTTTTGGGCCTAAGTGTGAATCTCATCATGGTACCTCCTCCCCTTTTGGGCCTAAGTGTGAATCTCATCATGGTACCTCCTCCCCTTTTGGGCCTAAGTGTGAATCTCATCATGGTACCTCCTCCCCTTTTGGGCCTAAGTGTGAATCTCATCATGGTACCTCCTCCCCTTTTGGGCCTAAGTGTGAATCTCATCATGGTACCTCCTCCCCTTTTGGGCCTAAGTGTGAATCTCATCATGGTACCTCCTCCCCTTTTGGGCCTAAGTGTGAATCTCATCATGGTACCTCCTCCCCTTTTGGGCCTAAGTGTGAATCTCATCATGGTACCTCCTCCCCTTTTGGGCCTAAGTGTGAATCTCATCATGGTACCTCCTCCCCTTTTGGGCCTAAGTGTGAATCTCATCATGGTACCTCCTCCCCTTTTGGGCCTAAGTGTGAATCTCATCATGGTACCTCCTCCCCTTTTGGGCCTAAGTGTGAATCTCATCATGGTACCTCCTCCCCTTTTGGGCCTAAGTGTGAATCTCATCATGGTACCTCCTCCCCTTTTGGGCCTAAGTGTGAATCTCATCATGGTACCTCCTCCCCTTTTGGGCCTAAGTGTGAATCTCATTTCACTATCTATTAACCAACCGAGTTACGAAAACAGGATTTTGGCTACAAGCCATATCCAAACAGTATTTAGTTAATATTTTTAAACATTTTATGTGGTCAAAGTCTGCAAATCTTACTGGGGGCTTTTGGTGTATACGAACTTTACAGCAAAAATTATATACTGAATCACGGATTTTCATTTCAAGGTGACTATCAGTGAAATATTGCCCTGCCAAATATTTAATAAACTCTAGTATTTCTTGCAATGCATACACTGTAGCTTGCCCTGGCACAGTACATATTTTTCATTAATAATCTCAAATACATGAATCATGGCCTACTTTTTCACTGGAGTCTGTGGGAAGATTAAATGGAGGCTTCCTTATGGTTAGTTCCGTGCTCTTCAATAAGATCCCTTAAAGAGATTGATGAAGCTTAATTATATAAGCACACGCTTTTGAGATTTAAATCACATTTATTGCATTCATTAATGCATCACTTTCAGTTTTATCGAACATCCTGAAATTATGATGAATAAAGCTCTGTTCCTGACAGGAGCAGCGGGAACAATTATGAATGAACACCCTTTTGTGATCATTCTTATGAAAATGGTCTCCCAAACATTTTATTTGCCAAATTTGCATTCGTTGCAAGTTGCACGGTACATCGCAGGACTGTGTGGTCTTAAAATGATTCTAGTGTGGTACAACTCTGTGTTCCTTGGCTGTTTTCAGCGCTGGGGAACGATGTGTTCTTGTAGTTTGTTTCAGGGCTTGGGAACTGTGCCATCTTACAGTGTTTCAGGGTGATGGAACTGTGTACGACTATGCCACTTTCAACCATCAGCCGCTATCGGGATGTTCTCACAGCATTTTCAGCATTATTGAAGGGCGTGTCCTTATGGTACGTTCTGCATTACGAAACTTTCCTGCCGTTTTCAGCATGGCAGAGCCCCGTGTGTCAGCATGGTGAAACCTGCTCATGCACAGCCATGGGCTTTTAGTGACAGTGTTGAAGCCAGTGTTCCCACTGAACTCACAGACGCTCCCACGGCTCTCAGTGTGCCAGGGTACATTCTGATACTTACACCTGCCCACAGCCAAGCCAAATTTTGAGTAGTACTCTGAGGCGAGAGATCGTGTGAATGTGGGTGGGGGGGTGCAGGATGGGGTGGGGGGTTGCGTTTACCATCATCCTTCCCAGAAGCAGTGGACCATAATCGTCCACAGCTTGCCACTAATGATGGCAGGAAGGCTGTAAATCCAGGCTAAAAGGTTGGACTCCCGGCCACTTGCAGTGTATCCAAACAGCCGATGACTTACCGCTGGCTCCGGGAAAGGGCCTCGGCCAAACTCAGAGCGCAGCCAATGGCAGGGAAGGGAGTGCCAGCCCACCAGCCAGCCAGCCAACCAGCCGGGCTGAGCTAATCTGGCAATGACCTGCCCTCTGAGGATGCTTCAGAGGTCACAACCAGATTGTGCACAGGCCACAAATATGTATACATACATATATACATGTATGTAAGTACATACAGTATCTGTGTGTACACATATATACCCCTCCAATCCAACTTTTTCCGCCCTGCTTGCCCCCACCACCAACACACACACACACACACACACTCCAAACCATTAACTGAAGGCAATAATGTGTTTTGTGTACTGCAGAAATTAGGAGGGGAAAAAAAACACAGACCAGAGCAATTATTTGACAATACACTGTATGAGATCAGAGCACATTTTAAAGCAACATTTTTTTTCTGCTTCTAAGAAGGAATTTGAATGCAGAACACTGCTCCACCACTACAAGCTGTCACATGCCTGGTCCAGCACCCATTAGCTGGCTGCTAAACCGCTTAAACAGGCAGTCCGAATCAGGAGCAGCAGAATGCTGCCCCCCCCCCCAGCCCTCAGCCCCCTGCCCTTTACCATGTTTAAGAGCTCCTCCCAGCTCCCGGCTTCAGCAAAAGGAGATGGAGATTCCGTCTGAATTAGGTTGGGGTTGGGGTTGGGGTTGGGGTTGGTGGCCGGGGGGGGGGGGGGGGGGAATGGGTTTGGGGGGGTTTTGGGTGGGAGGTGAGGGAGTCAGGGAGAGAAATGAAGAAGAAAATTGAATTAGATACTTCAATGAAACGCCCATTTCTATACACTTACTCTTAACTTCCGTTTCTTTTTTTTCCCATGTTGGTCTGTGCAAGCAGAATGATGGGCAGGCAGGAAATGAGAGAAGGCGATCTTCCTGTTGTTGTTTACCTGCTTTGCCCTGCCCCTCCCCCCATCCTTCTTCTCCAGCAGCAATTACAGACATTTAATACTGATAGGCTGTAACGACCCCCTTTGTCACGTCATGGATTGTGATGTAACAATCGTGGGAGATAATGGGCTTTGGAATGGAAGCGCGAGATGTAAAGCTAATAATCCATGCTGTTTGCAGCATTATTATGATTAGTGGTTGCAGTGCAATCAACATTAATTGCTTTCATGGTCGATACAGGAAACAATGGAAATAGAGAAGTGGCCTTCCAACACCAATTCATGCATGTCAGCCGAAGGGAGGGGGCCATGGGAGGATGGTCTGAAGTCATTTTTCATATTTTTGTGGAACAGGTTTGCAGATTTCAATATTACATTTCCTTTTTTGTTCTTCGTAAAATACTTCTAAAACACATAGCTGAGTGCAACATGGTATGTTCAGAAATGAAAAATCTTTCTCCAGACCTGAGCCTGACTTTGCAGTCCTTCAATTGATTTTTTTTTTTTTTTGCTGGTCTACACACCAGTGTTACATTCAGAGGGAAAGAGAATTATGGGTAATTCAGTCTCGGAGCGAAAAGCTTTGTATTCAAAGTAAGCTGCTGTAGAACACCATCAAATTTGATCACCCGACAAACTGTGCCTGTTGCACCGCGTAAATCTGAAAACACGATGTGTTTCCTGACATGTGGAATACGTGCTTCCCCTGCCAATCAACATGAACACAATCGCCGTGCGTCTGGACTGTGAAAGAAAAAAAAAATCAAAGAAAAGGGAAAAAGAAGCACAGCGCCTATCCCAGTAAATTGTGTCGATTTAGCAAAGAGAGCAGATTCAGAGGAGGACTCTCAGCTGGCCGAGCCTGTGTAATATCTTCATCTAATAACAGTCATTTCTTTAATCCGAGTCCTTCCAGGTACCTAACAGGCTTTGAATGACTACCTTGCGAATTACCTGGGAGAATCATTCCCGTAATAGCTTTTTAATCACCCCTAAAATCACTTTTCTTAGGCAAACTTCTTTTAGATAGTTGAGCAAACTTCTCTCTCTTTGACTTAATGATCTGGGAGAAGCATCACTGCCTCATCCCCCCCCCCCACTCCCCCCAACGCTACCACCTCCATAGTCTCAATTTTTTTAGATTATATTGCATTGTTTCATTTTCAGCAAGTAATGAATTTTTTTTTCTTTTTTAAAATAATAAAAGAAAACAAAGAAACATTAAAGCAGAGGGAGGAGCGGGCAGCACTGGTGCAGGGAGACAGAACGCCCCTGGATCCGGTTTAAATTCGCCATACGCCATAACGCAAGACAACATAGCAAACACAGAGTCTCAACACAACACAACAAACACAGAGTCTCTCCACACAGCAGAGTAAACACAGAGTCTCAACACACAGCAGAGTAAACACAGTCTCAACACAACACAACAAACACAGAGTCTCAACACAACACAACAAACACAGAGTCTCAACACACAGCAGAGTAAACACAGAGTCTCAACACACAGCAGAGTAAACATAGAGTCTCAACACACAGCAGAGTAAACACAGAGTCTCAACACAACACAACAAACACAGAGTCTCTCCACACAGCAGAGTAAACACAGAGTCTCAACACACAGCAGAGAAAACACAGAGTCTCAACACAACACAACAAACACAGAGTCTCTCCACACAGCAAAGGAAACACAGAGTCTCAACACAACACAACAAACACAGAGTCTCTCCACACAGCAGAGGAAACACAGAGTCTCAACACAACACAACACAACAAACACAGAGTCTCTCCACACAGCAGAGGAAACACAGAGTCTCAACACACAGCAGAGAAAACACAGAGTCTCAACACACAGCAGAGTAAACACAGAGTCTCAACACACAGCAGAGGAAACACAGAGTCTCAACACAACACAAGAAACACAGAGTCTCAACACACAGCAGAGCAAACACAGAGTCTGAACACACAGCAGAGTAAACACAGAGTCTCTCAACACAGAGCAGACATCGAGTCTCTCCGCAGTGCCACCATTTTGGGTGCCAAAGCTCTTTCACCACTACTACCACTCACTGGGTGGAGGCAGGGAGCTGAGACGAGACTCAGTGAAACCTGCTCTACCATAAAAACCGCCTCTTAAGATGAGATGGGATGAGGCTGAGATGAGATGGGATGAGACCAGCAAAACTAGCCGGCTCACCCCCTATCGTTCGCCAGTGAGGCTTGGACAATCATCACCTCACCCATTTCCGCGGCTCCTGTTGTTTGTTTAACCAGCTCAGACAGCCAGACAGAGTGCATTTTACTTTGACAGAGAACATGTGCATTCCTTTCAGATTCATATCAACTCTATTAGAGCTGAATTAACGTCTACATTTTCAAGGCACTGAGCTTTTGATTTTAAATAAAGTTGTTTAATTATATTTACATAATTATAGCTATAAGAAGAAGAAGAAGAAGAATAAGAGATTTGTATTCCCCTTGGCTGTAGGTGACTTTCATTCTGTCATGCCGCTCAGCAGATGTGTACAGACATGCATTTTCTTGGAAAGAAGGGAGAGAGGAGGGAGCCCACATTAATCACTGCGGCAGGGAAGAGGGGACGCGCCGGGCACATGTTGGGGAGAGGGGATGGTTCCAATGAGTGATTGATGAACAGGATGGAGGAGAGAAAGATGGAGGGACAGAGGTAGATGAGCAAGAGGAGGAGTGATGCTTTTGTAAATGAGAGGAAGAAATGGGTATATCCCATTACTTTGTCATGCAGGTACTCTTATCTTTGGTTTCCTGCATATTGTTCTTGAAAGATTACGTGCCCAGATGTTTGCTGAGGAAGTTCAGGCTAAGACCCTTACTGTTTTCCAGTGGGCTTTTCAGGATGTGCCCTTATATACCCTTATATGTCCTTATATGTATTTCATGTCCCTCTTTGTAAAGTACTTACAACGGGATTACTCCAGCAAGGATATTAGAATCTTCTAATAAATCCAAGGCACAAATCTGCAGAACAACCATTATCCTGTATTCAGGTGCAAAACTGAGCAACATAGAAACTACTGTAAATGCAAATTATTTCCATCTGGATTACGTGCAAAGATACAAAAGAAAAACTGCATTTTGTGAAAACAAGGACACATCATTTGTGCAGCACCTATAATGTTTTTTTTTTAAAGAGGTAAGAAAAAATAAAAGCTTCTTACTCAAACATCCTTGGATAGGCATTGACAAGCAAGAAATCAGACAATGTTCTTCGAGCTTAATCCAACTCTGAAAAGAAACTCTGCGCATGGAATCTGACAAAAAAGGCTTTTGACAATGAAAATAGCTTCGTAGCTGAGTGCGTACATGCACACAATGCCGAATGCGGAGTTGTAGCTGGAGCTTGGGGCATTCTGCAGGCCTGCAGACAAAACAGGTAGCGGAGAGCGCTGAATAATTCAGCCCCAGCGCTTCTGCATGTGTTGCCGTGACGGCAGGCTTTGAGACAAGGGGGCATGGCAGTGAGGCATCATGGGAAGGGGCTGGATGGGCAACCAGGGAGGTTCCGGAACACTCTTCTGTGGTGTCGTGAGCAGGATGTGAGTGGGGGTCAGACAGAGGTCAGGCTGGGGAAGCGTAAACACAGAAGCTGTACTTCTGATGAATGCTGAGCTGGCAAGCCCATACTGGCCATGATTGCATAGGTGGACATGTATGACACATGGGCCATCAGTAAAGATGGTGTGTGTGTGTGTTTGTGTGTGTGTGTGAGTGTATGTGTGCCAGGGTGTGTGTGTGTGCGTGTAAAGAGCAGGTGTAGGTCAATTTCGTACAAGACAACAATCTAATTATACAAATGTATCCGTAAATGTATGTATAGGATTTGAGGAAATGGTGTACTGCATTATTCATAGATGTACCTTAGGCTAGCGATGTGGAATGAGGTTTCACGGCAGGGAAAATTCAGCTACATGATTCCAGTGATTCACAAATTTTAACAAACCATTGTGAAAAACAATTTTGGTTTGCCTTTTAAATTGGATCAAACAGGTATCAATTAACAGCTAATTATGTCTTCTCCTTTTTTTGTTGCCAACTACCAATACTACCAAAAACCAATATTGTATTGTTGCTCATGATCGCTGTTTAACTCTTCAAAGCATCTTCTCCCTACGTGCTCACTATCAACAGTTGTTTGCGCTCATTTGTGGCAGCAAAGCAAAATGTGGGGTGTGTTACTTTTCCATCTAGTCACATGATCTCCTACATCATAGCTCTCTCCTTTGGTATTCTTTCAAGAACGGCAGGAAGTAAAGCTGGCTGGAGGAGGCCTTTACAACAGTAAGTCATTGGTAAGTAATTCAATGCTTACATGTGAGGCGCTGCATTGAGAGAGTGGTTTTGAATCATACAGATCCTGATCTGTGACCCCGCGCCTCTCCCTCTGTGAGGAGACATGCTGATCGGTCTTTTAGAGTGTCAGCAGGGCTGGTTTCTCCTGCCGTGAGGGAACAGCAGAGACAGTCACCTGTGGTTCAGTGTCATTCCCATGACTCAGAGTCTGCGTCGAGGCTGCAGCTAAACCTGCCCCGATGTGACACAGTTTGAGTGTTTTTAGAACAGTGTGAACAGCAAAAAAAAAAAACATGAATTTGTGTTGCATCACTTCTGTTCCAGTTTTGGCTGTGTGTGTGTGTGTGTGTGTGTGTGTGTGAGAGAGAGAGAGAGAGAGTGTGTCTAACATGGCCCAGGTGGTTTTTACATCACCCTCCAGTCTATAGCTGTACATTTGCACACACAAGACATTTCAGGACTGAGGACAGTTTAACATCTGATCTCTGATTTGAGTCACTTTCAAAACATGAACACAAATACTCAGACAATAACTCAGCAATAATTTGGAATTTAGCACAAAGGTCTACATTCTAGATGTAGCTTTACCCCCTTTCCATTAAAAGGTGTTTTTTAAAGAGTGACCGCTAACTCCCAGCCATGGAACAAACCTGTGCCTTTACTCTTCACACCACCCAAAGGCCTGAGGCCTTTCCTTTCTTTTTGTCACATAGTATTTCCTAATAGCAGCATCACCTTGATTCAGTCAACATTTCTCTTAACTCTGACTCTCAGCGTACAAATAAATTCAAGTGTTTTCTTTTCAGTGCCAACACAATTTGGGAGTTCATTTTGGTCATGGATAAATGCACCAAATAGTGTTTGTGAAGAAAACCATGACCATGTGGATTTAATTTTCAGTCAATTGTGATACAATCTGGGCCTATGCCTCCATATGACCTCATAACTGCATCTTACAAACATGCTCAATATAAAGTCTGAACTGGACAGGCCTGTATTGTAGAGGTGATATAAAGAGTGGAGGGGAAGATGAGGGTATTTGCTTTATTGATGGAGGAAGTTGTTCGTTCAGGAAGAAACCCATTCTTTAAAAAAAAAGATCAATTATACAGAAGCATGGTTTGACAGCACACACAGCAGCTATATGGGATTTTGATCAATGTTCCCTTCTTTTACAAGATTTGGGGTGAAACGAAAGAGAAGCTACAGGCTGTAGGCGAGAGCGTGTGAAACAGGTGAATATGAAGCTCGGGATCAATGATGCCCTGAGTCTTGCAAACAGGAATGCAAAAGCACAGCATCACTTTATGGGAAAAGTGGGCAAGAAAGCCTGGCCTTAGGAGAGAGCCACATTTGCACTCCGAATTTCCTTAGCAGGACCCAAGCGCTCAGGCTCATAGGAGAATACTGCACCAATACGGAAGACTCACACATGAAAATAATCCTTGAATCTTACAATAAGGATGCGAAAGCAGAGAAAACAAATGGTGTGTGAATGCTTTTGAGCATGTGGGAAGAGCACAATAATGTCACCAAAATGCGGGAAGGCCAGGTCTTGGAAGAAGGCCACATTTATATTCAGAAACAAACAAAAGCTCAAACAAGAAAAATATTCATGTATGAAACATAAAATCTGAATACAATGGATTCACCTCAACACAAAATAAAATTGAAAATTGAGTCAAGTTTATTTCACATTCAACTTCATATTCCACATTCAACTTTTACACTGTATTCAGAAATCCCATTCCACTGCTGTTGTTCATTTACAATTATGCATCTGACAAATAAATCTCTTGAATCTTGAAATGCTACCTGAATGGGAAACAACAATTTGTAGGCTAATGTTTTAGATTTTTTTGTGCACTGAAACATATTCCTTTGTGTTTTTTTTTAAATAGTCTCAATGTCATCAGGCCAAATACAGACAAGAGCCTTGAGGCTGCCAGTTACCTGCCATTAAAATACAGAATTTTGAAGAAAAAAAATAGGAACATCCTGAAGCAGCTCATGGCAGAAAGGACACTCAGGAAGACATGTTGTTTGACAGTGTCTTAGAGGAGCTGGGCTCCTCACCGCAAGCCAAGCCTGGAGATTATTGCTTAACTATTTCAGGGCCCCTGGGGGCAGGTGTGGAGGGGAGTATCAGGGAGGAGTATGAGGGAGGTACGTGGCTGGAGGAAGTGTGGCAGGAATCAGGAGCATGTCAGTGAGTTTGCTTCTGCATCACACATGCTAACAGTGATGGATTCAAGCAGACTGAAGGGCGAGGGTGAAAATGCATTTCGACAATGGTAGATTTAAAGCAGGAGCCCCCTCATTATTATGTATTATGTAATCCTGGTGACTGCAGAATCTCACCCCCGCAACACCCCCCCCCCCCCCCCCCCCCCCCCAACCTATCCTCATCTGCATCACCCAGTCATTGCAAAGTTATTATCTGAAAAAAAAAAAACATGCATACTATGTACTTCCACACTGTGCCTCACAACATAGAAGAAATCATATCTCTTTTTAAAATAATACAACATTTCTCACCAACCGCATCCTAGCACAGACATGTCTCGGGTGGAGAGCTGGTTAAATGAAAATCCCATTTTCGGAACCATAAATATATAATACATTTGTTGCCGGGTTTTGCGGGGGAAATTTGATAGAAGTGCAGTGGAGCTGAGAGAATAGGTGTTGAGCGAGGTGTTTGGCTTGTGAGGCAGAGCAATAGGCCGTGCAGCAGCGCTGAATTTGACTGCAGCCTTGCAAGAGAATTTCAGACCAATTACCTTATCACATTGTGTAACAACAACAAAAAAAAACATTCTATGCTATAAATATATATTTATAATACATGAAAAAAGGTTCTGCAAATAAACATGCAATAAATAATATGATTCAATTTAAAATCCATTAACGTAATGCATGCATTTATTTGTCATTTATGTTTTTTTATTCAACCCCTGAACAGAAATCACAAACTAAAAAAAAATAGTATTCACTCTACCTAGGAAAAGGACCGAAAAAAACCGTAAAGCACGGCCTCTGAAAAGACCATGAATGCATCAAGGTCTCTGAATTCCATCTAACACATGAATTAGAGAGTCCAATTCAAACCGATAAAAAGTGTCAAAAGTCTATGATATTATACGAAGTAATGATCCAATATAATATAATGGGATGGGCAAGGAACGTTCAGATATAGAATCTACAGATTAGCTTAATGGAACCATGATGACATTGGTAGTGTCGTCGTGGTAATGGCTCATTTTACGTGCGGGTCATTCAGCTGCGACTGCAGCTGTATTTCTGCGCTCCAAAAGAACCTTATCACTCATAACTTATCGGTGGAATCCTGCAGACATGCGCAGAGCGCGGGGGGGGGGGGGGGGGTTGGGTATAATCGTTCATGAATGCGGCAGCATCGGGGAGTGCATCTGTGTGTGACATCTGTCAGCTCACTGTGCTTATCGTCCTCTTGTCTGCGGTGGAGGTCATAGGTCAGGTGTGCAGTGTGTGTGTGTGTGTTTGTGTGTGTGTTTGGTCACCACAGGGGAACAGAACGAACTGGGTGTGTGAAACCCTTTTTGGGCACTGGGTTGCAGAATATGCCGTGCTCGTTCCTCTTCTTCAGTCTGGATAAGCATGCTCAGTAGCAATGGCTCCCCCACAAATTTTTTCATAGGGGGGGCCAGAGGGGGCCTCTGAAAATCACACCAGGAGGCACACCAAAGCCAAAAGTCCTGACTGAATTTCAGGAATTCAATTATGCTGTTGTAGTGTATAGGCTGGTTGAAAACTAGTTGGGGGCCAGCAATTTTATCAGGGTGGCTATGGCACCCCTGGCCCCCTCTTGGTGGCGCCATTGCTCAGTAGGGAAGTTAGTTTGTGAGATTGGTTTCTGACAAGCTGATTGGTTCTAGCCAAGCTTTAGCTGGCATTATGTCCTGGTTGACTTGGTCTGACTCTCTTCCTCCTACACGCAATTATGATTATGTTAATTGGTAAATTACTGTTGGTTCATTTGCAAAGAACATCCACTGAATCTGGGCAGACTGCTGGTTAGCAGTGGGTGAATCCTGATTAAGAGGCTAATAGCACTGTAGGATTGCGAGGCTAACTGCTCACAACAAACAGAATATTGCAAAGCTTCAAGCACCAAAAATGGGTGGGACCACTGTCTGTGATTTTAACCAATCAGAATCTATTGATATGGCAAGCAAATTGTTTTGATTGGTGGCACACTATAGCTCAATATACAGCTAGGAGTCATGGAGCTTCACTTTCCCCAAGTGACAATTTGATTCAGCCCCCAGAGGTGTGCGTGAGATATGTGTGATATTTGAATATTCGATGGATCTAAAACATGTTTTCACCTCCATAATTCTGCAGGATATTTGTGTGGTGTTTGAATGTTCCACAGCTGTTAAATGTGATCATGTCTCCACGGTTCTCCATGTGATTTTGGTACTGTCTGAATGCTCCACAGCTGTGAAACTTGTTCATTTGCCCACAGCTGTGCATGGAGATTTGGGCGGTAGGTGGCTTGAGGGGGAACCGGGACAGTGGGTCGTAGGCAAGCACTCAGTCACTCAGAAGAGACGGCTCCATCTCTTATTGACTGTTTCATCATCAGGCTCATCCAATTTAAAGTTTTACCTGCATTTGTTCTCTGGTTTTCTTTTTTTTTTATTTGCTAAAGGTCTGTTGTCCTTACCTAACCTGCTGGAAGCTGGGTGCAGGCTATTAGCATTGCTAGCCTGTGAAGTCATGTTGACAATCTTTGCTATACATGGCATCTTCTCATCTCTGTTCGTGTTGCCTTTGTGTACTCAGCTATAATGCCAGCAATATTTCTCCTTTTTTAATTAGCATGGTTATTTTAAACACTGTTGTAGCATAAAAGTTAGTCTCTCTAGGTTGACACCCACCAAACCCCTTTTTCCCTTACACTCACTAGACAAAGGATTCATAAACCACCAGCTAATTTTGGAACATAACCCCCATGGTTGGTGAGAAACTACAACAGTCAAGTAATTGGAGCCTGCTGTTTTCCCCAATCGCTCCATGAAACTTTCAGAGATAATGATTCACTACTCAGAGATCTGCATTCACTCAAAACTTTTAGTTGAATAAAATAAATAATATCAGTGAATTACCTGAGTTATTTTATGCATGGATCTTAGGGGGGTTTTCCTTGATGAATATTGATGAGAAAGAACAAAACTCTGCTTTCTTTTTTATTGCTATTACTATTATTTATTTATTTTTTTATGACTGCTGTTTTGTTGTTAATTAACAAGCGTTCAGATACTAATCTGAGCAATCAAATAGCGATCTCATGAGAGAGTGTGGTGTCATTGAAAAAGCCAGCAGGAGTGAAGCAGGCGGGGGGGGGGGGGGCATGTGGCTTGGCACTGTGAGTGCTGGGGGGGGGCATGGGTACCTGCCAGACACGGGCAGACATCTGGAGATTACCGTCCTGGCGAGCGTGAACGGGCGCGAGGAGAGACAGCCAAAGATATGGGAGACAGATGCCACGGAACGCCAGTCTGAAATCGAAATCTCCGGCAAACAAAGCATAACAAAAACGTGCCGTGCTGAGATTTCACTCGGCGTCGGCCGTCAAAAAAAAAAAAAAAAAGAAGAGTATCCAAACAAACAAACAAAGACAGCCCGAGGCAAACTAGTCGTGAGGCTTCCCTCGACAGCCTGGCGAGCTTTCATCCTGATGGGGTAAATTACTGCGCTCCGTGAAGATGATAAGTTACAGAGGGGGGTGAGCTCAGGCTGTTATTGTATCATTAAGTCAAATCAACCTGCCCCACGGTGTGTTTTCACTGTCTGGGCCCAGCTGTTGAGCTACTGACAGACTCACATCTCAACTGTCCTTTTGACCAGCCATTAGTGCTTCGCCCATTACAACAGCTCTGGTGTCTAGGCTGCAGTTCTGCAGGTACCCAGCACCATTACACACACACACACACATATATATTCATATACACTCTTGGTAAGGCCAAGAGGGCAGGACAATATGGGTCATTATGCCCAGTAAGTGCAGTGCTGAAGGAGGTTAGAGGCCTTGCCCCCCCTGCAGTACAGATCCAGAGAGGAAACAACCCTGAGGCCCTAAAGCTTAGAGTAAATTTGGGCATTTGACAGACACCCTCACCCAGAGTGTTTCACACAGCTTTGAATTCCTACACTCTATCTATTTACACAGCTATCTTTTTACACAATTTACTGAAGCCATTCAGGTGAGGTGTCTTGCTTGAGGGTGCAATGGCAGAGGTCTGCCTGGAAACTGGATTCACTTGCAACTGAAATTCACTTGCAAGCCCTGGGAATCAAATCTGCAACCTCTGTATTACAAGCTTAGCTGCCAAATCATTATAATATACTGTTGCTTGGAGCTGGTGGTTTATAATATCAGGCTCGTGGGTGGCTGTTATGACCCCCCAGTTCAGGTTATTGGATGAGGCCCTACAGTAGTGAGACACTTAATCTGCGTGGCGCTACCATATGTTGCCAGTAACTCATTGGTTTTGGACTAATCATAGCATTTTGTTTTCAAGAGCAAAACTTTTCAATTGGTTAAAGTGAGCCAGTGATTGACAGGTAGTTGTTGTTCAACCTAACCTACACCTGCAGTCAGAACAGTTCGTTCACCTGTCACTGCCTCCATAGTTTTGTATCAATATGCCACAGGCAACAGACAGCCCAGAAAGTGATGTTCCAGTGGGGGGTTTCAGTGGACTAGACCATGCACAACAGCGACCTCTTCTGGTCGAACAAGCGCCTGCAGTCTGCCTGAACAAAATGCACAATTGCTGCCAAGCTCAGCTTTTGGACTGTGTAGCTAGAATAAGCAGCAAAGTGCCACACTTGCCTGTGCTCTCTCTCTAGCTGATGGTTGATGAAATAGCATTGAGATTAGCTGTGGGAAGATAAGGGAAATGCAAAAACCCTGAAGTTCCTCTTTCGGAGTATTTCTGTTATACGGTATGTGAATGGAGACTTTGGGAGTATAATGCACACATGCACAAGCTCACATACACAGATCTACACAAACATTTACACGTGATGCAAAATCTCAACACTCTCAATCACACGTGCATACACGTACACACGTATTCTCCTGTTTGCACACATACATATACACGCATGCATGCACGTTTTCACTATGGTGCAACTCTTTATGATTCCACTACATGCCGACCATCTGGACTGTGGGCTCACATAGGAGTTGAAGGATTATGCTCATTCATTTCAAGGATTCGCGTTCAGCTTTGACACCTCTCAGTGATTTACAAATCACTTAATCATGATTCACTGATTCAGCGGGGGTAAACTCCCAGCTCTGAGGGCACCAGTGATTTAGTGATTCACGAATCACTGACTCTTAGGCAACGTCCCCTCACTCATGGAGCCTGCATGATCTACAGCACAGGTGTTGCGTTCATGTTTGAATGAATCCGAACGCGGTGATGAGGGCTCCATGAACCCTGATACTTATTCTTATTCATCCTTGACTCCCAACTAAATAATGATTAATGCCAGCCTGATCCAAGCTTTACTCATTACTTTTCGGCCATTACCGCTCTAGTGGTCTAGCGTACGGTACATGGTGAAACGCTGTACACTGTATCAATGCCAGCAGCGCCTCTGTTCAATCACCTGGAATTGTGCGATCCATACGCAAGTCTATTATAAGAACAAGCTCTGTATTAGAGCTGGAACCATTCCAATACTTCAAGCGTTTTTTTCAGACAGCATTTCCTCCTATTCCCTATTATTTCAAGCCATTTGAGACCGCCGCTAACAATGCTAAATTCCAGCTGTGCCTGGAGAATGAAAGCCATTTACTAATGCAAGATGCATAAGGACCGGCTTAGCTTCCACTCAATTAATGGAACTTAAAGGGAGGAGAGAAACACTTTGTGCCAACGGTAATATATTCAGGGACTACAACCAAGTTATGAGTGACAGCTGTAAGTTTCCATATCACTTCAGATGGGGGCTTTTGTCTGAGTACCTTTCTTTGAGTTATCATAGATATAAGCAGTGATGGCCATTTATGGCTTCATAGAGAAGGACAAAGAATGTACAGTGTGTAGGACTGGGTCTCCTGCAATCCGAATCACGCTATAGCAGCATTCAGCTAGTGTTGAGTTTTATGTCAGTGAGTTGAAATGGCAGTGAATCTCCAGCTTTTGACTGGAGCCTCACCGACTCAAAAGGAAGATTTGCCTATCAGAGGAAGCATCTGTCTGTGAAGGAGTAGCCTTCACTCTTCAAAAGGCTATGGATCTTTGCGTGTTACATGTGTGCCAGGTGCATTTTTTTGTCAGTTTGAGAGCATGATCAGTTGCCAGCCTTGTGTCTTACCTGAAGCTGATTAATTGAATGGAATGTTAACATGTGAGTCATTGTGGGCCTACTTAATGACAGGTGTGCTGTCTCAGGGGGAGGGGGTTTTTGGCAACCATTTGTAAAATGCCATAAAAACATTTGTAGCCTTTCTAAAGAAATGTATTTAAATGATTATAAAATGAAATTGTAATCAGTTACGTGAATTTAAGTATGTAGGTATTGTCAAGCTTAACGTCAAATAAACCCTTTTTGAAACATATATTGGCTCTGATGATTTAAGAAAAACCCTGTGCTATTGTCCAAGGCAACGGCCAGCATCGTGACACAGCCTATTGGCTATTTAATAGCAAAGCGGGTCCCCAGAGTTTGGGAAGGTTTATCCCACATTAGAGGCACCATGGTCGGGCACAAGAGACCCCAACATGCTTAATGCTACAGAGCTCCAAAACTGATGGAGGAGCTGATCAAACCACAAGGATCGCAACAATAACTGGCAACACTCGCCAGCTAATGATGATGGAACATGCCGCCCAATGCAATCCATGGCCTCATTCCTCATCTCTCCCTAACGTTCAAGGCCAGGAGCTAATGGGGCAGAGGCCTCATTTGGGTAAGGCAAGGTAAGGCAGCGGCCATACCTTAGCGTCTTACGTAAATCCATCATTCCGGTCCATTACTTTAATGGCATCATTGCAATAAGACAAACGTCCGCTTGTCCAAACACTTCTATTGATTTTGCTTCCCCTCCCCCACCCCATTTCATAACCTGTAAGTAAATTGTCCACAACCATAGCACCCATTTCTGCATGGTGTCTTTAGCGGCTATTAATTTAATGCAATGTCACTTTGCCATTCCATGGGTTTTGCTGGAATGCCCCCTTTGCAATAGCAGTAGAGTAAGATGGAGGTTTGCTTCTTTTCCTTATGGCGGGAAATGTAACCATATCCGGTCGCATTCTATACATTCTGTACATTCAATCGAACATTGAGAATTGCCTTGAACTGATGAATCATATTGAGCTCCTACCCTTGGATACACCTAGCTTTTATGGCACTGAATTTTCAATGAACTGATATATCTCAGTCCAGTGATCTTAATTTAATAAATATGTTAACTAAATTAAAAAAAAAAAAAATTCTCCTCTTCAATTTCCCTGCCTATTTCATGCAATACACCGAGAGTACTCATTAGCAGCCTGGTTGTTTGGCTGGGTAGATAGCGCCCCCTTTGGTCTCTTTCCTTGCGTCTGAAATATGCACAGGTACGGGACACAAATTTGATTTTGAGCTTTGGCGCCCTCTGCTGCACAGCAGCGGTAATTATGAAATGAGTGCGACATTTATTCCACCCCCATTGTACGCCCTATAGGCGATGGTTTCCCCATATTTTATTATTCACGAGACATGGGAAAATTGCATTAGCTGGAGTATTTTTAGCCTGCGCTTTGTCGCTCTAAGTGGTTCGCTGAACGCTTGGCATCTCTGATCTGCGTGTGATTGTGGAGCGTGCCGTTCCTGGAGGGAGGCTTTGCTGTTTGCAAGCGGGGGCTAAGAAGGATTATACCGGCGGTTGTGAAAATAAAAAACTCCGCGGTTTTCGGTAAAGACAATCCTCTAGTGCGACTGGAGGGCTGGCCCGCGGACGTGGAGCTGCAAACAACGGCGCGGCATGCGACGTGGGTCGAATACCTGTGACACTAATAAGGGGAGACCGTGCCTTTATTAATTAACACAGGGGCAGAGTGCTCGTCTCCAAGGAGACGCCTTCAACTGTCATTCAAACTCCTACAGCAGAGGAAATCAACCCCAGCCGTTCTGCGAACGTTAATTATTGACAGTAGTTGTCCCTCGCACTTGAACTCACGTCAGCACACTGACACGACTTCTGGATATATAAACAGGTTTATTGCCATCAAACATGAAAAGACTGACAGCTCAAGTCTGACTTAAAGCAACCTTTGAGAATAATAAAGTCATGAGTATAAACTGTTTTCCACAAGCATTGCCTTTGGTGTCATTCTCATAAGATTTACATTTAAAAGCATGCCCTCACACACACGCACACGCACACACACTTTCAAATACACAGGCTGCATCTGAGACAAATATGACTTTTATTGTGCAATCATAGAGACAAAATGGACAACTGAGTTCCTAGTTTGTTTGACTGACAGAGAAATAGTTTTATTTCTATATCAGTCATAGCCATACTGTATACTGTACTATATATTGTATATTATTATAAGCAGTATAGCAGTAGTTATAATAGTAGAAATAATCATTGTCATAGTAGTGATATTAATACTAGAAGTATTGTAGGTATGTGTTATATTTCTGTATAGCAAAACAAAAAAGAATGTTTCAGTGAAACAAAGAGTAATGGTTTGGGCTTTTAGATTCATACATCTAGACCGTTACAGACATTAGAGTTATCGTTTCTCCCTGCTGTCACCGATATCACAAAACCACAGATTCTATCGCTGCAGGCCTTCAAACGATGAGTAAAGGATTAACACCAGTCTGATGTTGCTTAATTTCTTATGTAGCATTTCCTTCG
This sequence comes from Albula glossodonta, assembly GCA_019788955.1. Taxonomy (NCBI): domain Eukaryota; kingdom Metazoa; phylum Chordata; class Actinopteri; order Albuliformes; family Albulidae; genus Albula; species Albula glossodonta. Next base: position 317,352 of record JAFBMS010000091.1, read on the forward strand.
TTTCCACTCTCCACTCGTTTCAGTGTCTGACATAAAGTCACAGTATCGGGTACAGGATAAGCGTCTCCTCAGATGTGAGCCTCCAGGTTAACCACTACTACCAGTGGTGTCAGACCCAGTGCAGTGGGCAGCCGTGTGTGAGCTGCTTTTTTCTCCAGATTACATAATCAGTTCCATTGTGCAATAAACTAGTTATATAGTTTATATACAGTGAAAGTATTTGTGTTCTTTAAATGCAACAGTGCTTCATATTACAGTATGTTCTGTAATAAACAGCTGCATGCACAGGGCTGAATGAGTAATCGGTCCAGGTAAGACAGAAGTACTGATTTGCGATGAAAGTGTGTGCACACTTGGTCCTTGGTTTGAGAGCGCCAGAGAGAAGAATTTAACCAGGTCTGATTCTCTTTACTTTGTTATGCACCGCTTCTTTCTCTGTTCTGTTGGGTGTTTGTTAGACTCATGGACAGAATGAATAAATGTGTTTCTCCTTATTGCCTTACTGAATCTGGTGTACGCCTTCTCAAACTCATCAGCATCAGCATCAAAGACCAGGGAGCCCCTCCATTTACGCTGGTTTTCAGTTCAACCATAATTTACATTCCAGAAAGTACAACTAGCTGTTAATTGTTTTTAATTAGGCACTTTGCATGTGTAATGAGAGATGATTTACCCTCTTTATGCCACATGGTGTCAGAAACAGATATTAATTTTACAATGAATGAATATTCCACGTTCATTTCAGCACTTACGATCAGGGAAGATCAATTCTCAGAGAATTAATGCTTTCATTTTCTGTAATTTGCTCCAGCAAATGATTCCTTTTGAGAGTTTCAAAACAATTAATTGATTATTTGATAGATCTATAAGTCAATGAAGTCAAAGACTCTAAAAGCATTGACACCTGTTCATTGAAACCCTGGTGTTTGGGGAGAGGTTGTGAAAAAATATCTATCCTTAGTTCAAAATTCCTGTAATTGGCTTCTTAAAATGGAAAACTCCCAGAAGCAATTGGCTCTTACCTAATCTGAACACACACACACACATACACACACACACTCACACAAGCACACGGTAACTGAAACAATATGTCAGAACAAATAATGTAATATATTACACGCTTGCTCCCAAAATGGTAGCTGTAAATTACAAAACGGTATTAGCATAACGGCCAAAGCTGTACCCACCTTGATAATTGGTTTTTGAAAAAGCTGTTAACGCTTTTAATTGACAGAGTTTGACCCAGCCACCCGAATACAACACCTAGATATTTCGGGAAGTATTGATTCTGAGGAACAGAAGGGGTGTGTGTGCCTGTACGTGTGTGTGTTGGGAAAAGTGCGTGTATGTTAATGTCAAGGAGGAAAGGTCAAGTGCACTTTCACATTTGATAAAGCGTGTGCCAAAACTCTGAACGATATGAATGTGTTGTCTTCATTTTATTGCGATGAATATTGAAATCATGCAGAAAGAACAGCATTTCTTTGGAAGTCCCCTCCCTTACTCAGTAGTCACACACAGACATAGGATGGTAAGACATTGCAGAGGGGAAGCGGGGCGTAGAAGAGGGAGAGAGAGAAGGCTGGGGGGAGCAAGAGTGTGTGTGAGTGTGAGTGAGTGAGAGAGAGAGAGAGATTGAGAGAGAGAGAGAGAGAGAGAGAGAGAGCGGGAGAAAGAGAGCAGACACAGAGGCAAACAGCCCCAGTACTTGTGTCACATTGGTGTGACTCGCCTCCTGGCTCTTTTGCCACAATGTCCTCAGAGTGTCAACCAAGAATAACCTTGGGTACAGAGTTATCCGGTTTTTCGTCCCCTCATGGCAGTTGCCGTGGAGGAGCGGGGACACAAATCTTAGCATCTTCTCCGCTCGGATCAGCTGTCAGGCGGGCGGATAATGGTGGGAGACAGCCCAGCCTTACGGAACAGTGACTGAAGTGAATGGGCATCTGGGCAGGGGAGGGGGGCGGAGAGGATGCCACCTGTATGAGAGGGCATGATGGCGCAGAGTACCCAGCACACAAGTATCTTCACGCTCCCAAATGAGCGTTAACTGCCAAGTTGTCTCCTAGCCCGACCCGGCTGCCCGCGCTGCCACGCATTCGCGTCTTATGCCCTGACGAACAAAATAAATAAGTAATTAAGCGGATAAATAATAGACAGCTGGTCGGAGCGATGGACTTTGTATTGAGTCACAGGTCGAGAGCAGAAAAGTGGCCCCCTCCCCCCCACCCCATCGGCACCCTTCAACACTGGCAATTAGTTTTGATTATCTGCCACTGGGAGAGAGGAGGGGATAAAAGCTAGTTTCGCCTTCAGCCCTCTCAGACTAGCCTCGTGTTCTCCATGAATTAATGTTGATTACAGGCTTACTGAGGGCAGATAGTGATTGCACGGTGAGAAGAAGATCATTCAGTTCCCGAAGAGAATGGATGGTAAGTAATTGAATAGGTTTTACAGGGAGGGCGAGAGCCACTGCTACGAATGTGTCTTTAGTGCCCTCTAGTGGTGGATTATGATATTGAACAGCTGTGTCCCTTTCAGATGCTCCGCCACCTGCTGAAAGCCAGCCATTTCAAACTGTAACTCCCCCCTTCTTGAAGCACCCTCCCTCATATCTTTAAAAAGAAACATCCAACCCCTTTCTCTCCACACGGTCTTGTAAACATCACTGTTTGTTTACAGCAGCATCACATCACTGTGTGATTTGATATTTCTTGATATCATGCTATGGCACCTCTGCTAAGTGAATGCACTTATTGCAATTTGCAAGTATCTGCTAAATGACTGGAATTCAATTGGCAGCGTGTATAAAAAGCAAACATGTTGGCCATTTTCTTCTTCCAGAAAGCATTGCTACCTTTTAAACTGCTTTTTGGTAGCCAGCTTAAATTTCACAGGCTGGTGCAGCATAAACATTGTTTGTGGTGCTAAATGTTGGTAAATGCTGTTTTGACTTTAAACACATTGCAGTAGGCTGGGAGTGTCAAACACCTGCCCTGATGTAATGACGTATCTGCAGGTTTTTGTGGTTTACATCCAACTGAGTGCTTTTGGACATTTAGGCCTCAAAAACAGGAACTATGTCACCAAGCACATGCTGCAGATTCTGTTCGTACTATTTCTGATAATTTTCAACATACACTTCAAAATAGTATGCAAGTTCACATATAATGTGTAAAAATGCTTTTTACTTACAAAACTCTAAAATTGACCTTCAAATCTATAATATTTGGTGTGAAATGCTATCACACATCACATGACAGAAGAGCAGGGCCTTAACATGATAGCTAGTGAGTTATGCTGGTTGAACAAAGACTGAATAGTCATTTCAAACTAAAAAATGTCCAGCCACTGCAAAAACACCACTGCTGTTGGGCCCTTGAGCAAGGCCCTTAACCCCACATTGCTCCCAGGGGAGATTGGCCCTTGGTTAGTCTAATCAAATGTAAGTCGCTTTGGATAAAAGCGTCAGCTAAATGACAGTAATGTAATGTAAAGATATTATTGTGATTCAGACAATATTTCCATCCCATAATGATTCTCTAATGAAGAGCTATTTGTGCACTTACTATCCACAACTGTGCTGAAACATCTACTACACATAGACAAGTATATTTGATCATGCTAGTAAAAGTAGAAAATTATTGCCTGACTGGAGACACAGTTAAAGTATGTGGACTCATTTGCCAGTCATTCACATAAAAACAACACTCACAAACTAATCACTTAAGACACAGTAGCCATGAAGAATTAAAGTCTGGCCACTCTGCGCTAGACAAATGTGACTGCAATGCCACTGAAGAAAGAACAGTGATGTGCATTGCAAAGCAATTTCTAATATGGGTTTTATGTATTAATGTACTGAAGACAGTGGCCAGCAGAGTGGTGCTTTATGCTGGGGAAAAGGGCTGAGAACTAAAGCAGTGAATATGTGATCGATGTGAAGTGTTAAAGCACAGTTCTAAACACTTGTTGTTCTTTATAGTGCTTAAAAGAACCCAACCAGCCAATTTTACTTCATGGTTTTCTTTAAAAAAAAAAAAAAGTACTCCAACCCAAAGCGTATTATCATTAATACATGATAAGGGCTTTGAAGTTACAGTCCACCACATGCCCACATCCTCAGACAGTATACTCTCTTCCTCAGTTACCACGATACCACTGCTATCTTTGACATTGCTCGACAAACCTCTACTAAACAGATTCATAATAAAATCAGCTTGAGCATGGAGCATACTTCACATTTATATGCAATGGGGCTGTTTTCAAGTGTTGAAATTCAAATAGACCACCTCTGATCTCTCCTCAAAGATTTTAGGGCTACTGTCAGATTCTGTTCTCTAGTGACAGCTTTTCCTTCCATACCGATTACTAGCTGGAGAGGTCAGCCACAGAGTTACTGACAGTTTCCACGTCAGTACAGAAAATTCAGCCGTATGTCTCATTAACGTAGTAGTGTCAAACTCAGTGTCATGGAGGACCATGTGTTTGCTGGTTTGCGTTCTTGAATGTAAAGGGAAAAAATCAGATGTTTGTTAAGTGTAGTTGATACTATGGGCTTTAACACAGAGTTATGTGCATATGGTTGAATGAGTACTTTAGGCAGAGGTGATTGTAGGAACGAAAACCAACATGCACATGGCACTCATAGGCACTGCGTTTGAGACAGCTGCATTAAAGCCAGGAGACCTGTTAAGATTCTGAAATTATTGTATATATATTTATGTATTTATTTACTTCCTTTCTTAATTGCTTAATTACACTATTTCTGGTGAGATTTGGCCATGTCACAGTATAATTAATTGCAGATTTGAAACATTGCTATAATCGATCATGGATTTCCTTTATACAGTGGTTTTCAGGATCTCTGAATGCGTCAGAATCTCCACAACCCAACCACAACCAACGTGTATCACCTACCCATGGGTGAGGCACGGCAGCCATTTTGTGCCAGAACGCTCAACATACTTCACCTGGGAGTCCTCGCTCAGTGGCTTCCTTTGTAAACATTGTGATGTGCCGCGTGCGCGCTGTGCACGCTGTCTGGTGCATTCTGCGCTCAGAGAGCGATGAGGCATGCAGTCAAATAGTTATAGCGATTTCCCAGTGACAGTAAATCTCGGGGCAAGTTAAGAAGCCACTGAAATGTTGCAAAACAGTCAAACGTGAAATTTGAATTCAGTGTAGTATCAGTCATTGCTGTGTTGCTGTTGACAACCACTGCAAAGCATCGCTAGGAGAGAAAAAAAAATCAGGAAAGGAACTAAGCCAGACTGAGTAATGTGCAAAACTCAAAATTTATGGATAAAAAGGTCATTTACAACATGAAAAGGGAATAAGAGGGTATTAACCAGCAGAGTTTTGGGCCAAATGAACAGATTAGATTAGATTTTGAATTTACTTATCTCTTGCATGCTTGAACTTTATATTACCAAATAAGGCCAAATGTTTCTGGTTTCCTTTCTCTTTAGTTAAAAAGTGGCTATCCTATCTTATAACATCTTATACACTCCACTGTATAAGTTATGCACCAAGCACTACCCACATATACAGTATATGAGCAACTAGTAAATATAGTTACTCACTATATAACGTAGTAAATATTTGGCTCTGACAGAAAATATGTGCTAGGTTCCCATATTTTCGGTTTGGTTCTCTCTCCTGTACTCTTCATCTCGAACATAAACCTTAAAGTTTTGACATTTGTATTAAAATACGCCTTCAGCGTCAACAATTTTGACGATTGAAAATCTAGTTTGTCCCTCATGGGTGCCCGTATCGCTTTAATAAAGAAAATTGACACGGAAGTCCCGCCCCTTTTTCCCCTCGCTGGCAAGTTGTGTGAGTAGTGCTTTCTCCCATTGCAATCTCTATTTATTCAAAATCTATGTCCATCCAAGCGACTAATGGCAGTTATTTCACAAAATCTGTTCAGTTTTACATTTCAGACAATAAAATAAAATCTTTTGTGGCCATTACTTGTTATTTCCCATTTTTAACTAATTCTGGTTAAGCGATACTTACAGACTCCATCTTTTCTCTCTCATAGGCTCCTGTGTCCAGCAAACACAGCAACATGGTAAGAAGCATTTCTGTTCAAATGCCATAACACACCTATCGATGCGTACGGCTGTTTGTAATAAGTAAGGGTAGTAAAGCTAATAACAAAGTTAATAGAGTCAGCGTTGCTAACAAGCTTGATATAAAAGCGCCAATGTATGGTAAGGCCTACTAGCTACACTGCTAGATGCTAAGCTAACAAGAAAGCTACCGTTAAAGGAATTCAGGAATCTCTTGTGCCAAGATCAGTGTGGTTGTAGATGTTGGTATGTACAAAAACCATGTTAATGCTCTATCGTTTAGCTGTCTGGTTACAGACAGATCTTGCTAATGTTTTCGTAAGTGCTGAAGAGGTGTAGCTAGTTGGCTAGCTGTTCCACTGCATTGCTAATTACCTCGCTGTCATGCTGTAATTAAGTTATAACCGGACACGTGCGACGTTAACTTTGATACACGGGAAAATATGTCTACAGTGGTTTGCTTTGGGGGCTTTAACGCCTCATGCATGTGATATTGTCGCTAACATCGCCTTTCTTGGTGACTTGCTAAGTAACCGTTGCTAGCTACTTGTCTTGCAAGTTGTCCAAACACGACAGGTCTCTCCATGCCGGTTGTGCATTTACACGCTTGCTAGAATAACGATGGACCAAGTGCTGAGGTTCGATGCTTCCCAGAACCTCAGTTCCACCGGTCCACTAACATTCTAACTGTGAAATCCTCCCGGTGTACCGTCACCGAGTCTTTGAGTATAATATTAAACATGCCACAACGGTAGTTAATAATGGCAGCTAGCTGGTTAGCGTTTGACTTCGTAACATTAATGATCACTTCTGTGTTCCTATTTTAGCCCCGCAAAATTGAAGAAATCAAAGATTTCCTGCTCACGGCCAGGAGGAAAGATGCGAAGTGTAAGTGTGTTTTTGATGTTCTCCCGCCTGACTGGTGGTGTAAAATAAATTTTCTTACCATAATTTACCACTCCTGCAGTGTAGAACATTGATGCCTATATAAAGGTATGAGCCATCGTACTATTTTGAAATTTATTTATTTTTGGAATTGAAATTATGAATGCAGTAAGATGTGTCCATCATGTTATCCTGATTGGTGATGTAAGAAAACATGTCGTCTTAGGGTACAGTAAAATTTGGTGTAAGCATGAGGTGTAGGACGTGGCAGGGTATGCATTTTATGAATGAGCAACTTGAGTTATCTTGTATTCGAAGAAACTGCTTTGTGCACGGTCAGGGTGGAAATGTAGCCTGTCAAACCCTTGATCCACTTTTTTTTTTTATTTTCCCTTTACAGTGATGAATTCATATGCATTGTCATGTATAGCCTGTGAAATTGTCCCATGTGTGAGTGTGTGTTAATTGTGAAGGTCTTATTCCTGCAGCATCCTGTACACTGCAAATTTGGCATTCACTCACAGTAACAGTGTGCAAGTTTTACAACGTAGTCATTCAGTTAGGCTGCTTTTGGCATAAGAAGGCAGTGTCCCGATCAGGATTCAAACTTGCAACCATATGGTTTTCAGAGGGAAGCAGCCTAACCACGCTGCTGCTGCTTGAATAACCAGGTGTTCAGAACAACTTCTACTGTTTTGCAGTCGCATTGCTTATGTACTTGCTGGACTAGAAACACGGTTAGCTAAGGTCTGGCACTATTCCTAATAGAGCTAGGTGGACGCACTCAGGTTCTCCTGCATTGCAAGTCATTCTGTTTAAGACCATCTGCTAAATTGAATGTCTTGTTCAAAATTCAGCGTAATCATATTTTCTTTCCGGTTAAGAAAATTAAAGTGAACTTCCTCTGGCCTCTAGTGGAGTGCTGTATAAAATGTTTTCATTGGAAATCAAGTTTTATCTGCAAGTACAGACATTAGTTGCTGGGATGCCCATTTTATAAATTGAGGGTGGTCATTAGAGATGGAACTCAAGTGGATGCTCATTAAAGCGCAGTACTAAAACACCAGTTTCAGCTTAACAATAACAGACTCAGTTGAACCCCAAGTTTTTTTTTTTTTGTTGAATCCACTGTTTTATTTCTGGGATCCAACAGAAGCCTGCACCTAGACCAGCGCTTTTCAGGTAACAGTGGCCATCCCAGAGTTTAATGACTGGTGCGCTGAATGCTTTCCCTGCTTTGTCTCCCCAGCCGTTAAGATCAAGAAGAACAAGGACAACGTGAAATTCAAGGTGCGCTGCAGCAGGTACCTGTACACCCTGGTCATCACCGACAAGGAGAAGGCCGAGAAGCTCAAGCAGTCCCTCCCCCCAGGTGAGACACCTGTCCGACTGCACCATGAGTTTTTCCTCTGATGCTGGGTGCACAGCAGCTGCACTTGCAGATGCATTGAAATTAACAGCTGCTTTTTATGATTCAAATAAAGTGAGAGAGCGGTAGAGACTAGACTAGTGAGGGTTTTTTTTTTAAAGTATGAATTGCTCATGACTACCATCTTTTTCAAAGATATTAACTAATTAATTGTTTATAGTGTACAGTGAGTTGGTTGATCACATCAGCCTCATCTGTAATCTCGGGACTCTGGATTTTTCATTTTCACATTCCATCTTGGAGAGCAGGAGCCTTCAGCAGATGTCTCTGATCTTGGTGCATCACACTGAACTGAATATCTCAAGGCACTTTAAAGCAGCCTTGTTTGGGTGAATTTGATACTGACTGGTGTCTTATGGCCGGTTTAACAGGTTTATTGTATGTGGAGAACATTGTCGTAGATCCAGTAATGTGACAATGAAAGACAGAAGTGTTTGGCTCTCTCTGTGAGCTCAAGTGTCTGTCTGCTTTCGTTAATATTTATCACATAGAATCTGTGGTAGTCCCTGAGTCGCGTCTGTCAGGGAGAATCTGCCTGCGCCAATTGGGAACACCTTATGGTCTGTTTCCAGGGCCAGATGGTGCATACCTGTTTGTGTGGCTCCTCTCCACTCCACTAAATCCCAGTCTGTTTTGATATTAGTTTAGTTGAGTCCTGAACCTGTCGCTCTGCTATATTACTGGACTAAAACGCCATCTGAGGTGAGCTGGCTGACCTGGCGCAGAGTCAGTTTTGAATGGGTTGTATCCCAAAGCCAGCACTCATGATTAGATGAGTAAAGTTAGTGTGATGAGATTAGTAAAAGCTTGCTTTTTATCCAGATTTCTGCAATGTACATGTGATGGGAGAGACTTTAGTGATGGCATCGTGATCATGACAACCAAAATGGGAGGGTCTACAATATCCAACCTGTCATTCACTGACTAGAGCCAATTGTTATTCTTCAGTGCAGAATTTTTTTTTTTTTTTTGGATCAAACAAGTCACTGATACCTCATTGTTGGTACCACTCTACTAAAACGTGTAAGAGTCTCAAAGAACAATCACACGATAGATTGTGACATCAGAAAAATATTATGCCTGCCAAAAGTCCATATTGAAAATGACGTTTTTTATACACCTGCCACGCAAGTTGTCCAAACACGGCAGGCTGTGCCAGTGCCCGTCGTGCATTTACACGCTTGCAAGAACAACGATGGACCAAGTGCTGGGTTCCGACCTCCAAGGAACCCCAGTTCCACCGGTCCACTGACACAAATGCTGTGAGCGATCCTACAGGATCGCCCTTTATCACACGCATATGTGCCGCAGTGCATTCATAAGAACGAACTGGGCTAGACTGAGCAGGTTCAGGAAGTATTTGTGTTGACTAACGAAAAGAAAGACAGGGTAAGTTGGAAATTGATGGCCCCGTCCAGTCAGATTTCACTTCCAGATTTTCTTAGGAAAAACAGTAGCAGTGATGTTGCAGTAATGAACTGCTTCTAAATGTAAGTTAACCTCAGTTGTGCAGGAACTTAACAGTGCAGTGACATCACATCTGTAATACACACAATAACATACATCACAGCGTGTAGGAAGTTATTTTTGGGAGGAAGATGTTGAGTTTGCAAAAATATTTCTACTGAATTATCAAGTTTGGAAGTGATTGTTGTGCAACACCGACAAATTAACTTTCTATTGCAATGACGCCCTGTCTGCAGTGGAAAAGTTATTAGGAAATTTCTCATCTTGAGCCTTACTGGGCCGTGACCATAGTTTGTGTGGTGAACAGCAGCTTCATAGGGTTTTCCTCCAATTTTGTTGACACACTGATGAAAGCTCTAATCTTACATGCCTTTTTGTGTTTTTAGTGATGGCCTAACTTTAAATTCATGCATCACTGCTATGTGCATAGGGTTCATAGACAGGATGCTGGTTCTTCCCCTCATGGTTTGAAATGAATGTATTTTAACATGTTTCTGCTTTTCTCCCCAGGTTTGGCTGTGAAGGAGCTGAAGTGAAGCCTATCTAAGTGTACAGAGAATGTGTTGTAATAAAATTTGAAAAAGAGATACTTTTGTCATCTTTGTCTTTTTATAGTTCAACCACATATCACCTATTTGTAAAAAAAAAAAAAAAAAAAAGGCGTTCTGTAATATAACAAGCCGCATCAATGCACAAATTAAACAGTACACTTACAGAATTAAGAGTAAAAAGACTGGAGTATGGGTTTATTGAGACAGGCCAAACAACATTTTCATAAAGAGGTAAACAAAACTCCCATAATGGAGCACTAGCGCTCCTGTACCAGATTGCCGTTTTACTCAACAGCCCTTTATGCTGTTGTCAGACAGATCCTCCAGCCTGTTGGAGAGCTATCAAAGACTCGCATTACTGTGCAGAATGAAGAGTGTTATCCCTACTTATTTCCTCTTTACGAGGTTCTCAGCGTTGGCTTTAGGTTGGAAAATTGCAGTACTCGTCTCTGAATGGCATTTGGAGATTACATTAAAATTCATGGCAGTTGCTTTAAGAGGAACTAAAAAACAGGCATGTTGTAAGACCAGTGTTGGTTCTTGACTGACGTTTTGGCGAGCGGCACAGGAGAACGGTACTTCGGTTTGGGACATACTCTGCTCAGGATGGGGCAGGCCAGTCAAACACTTAAGGCCCTCGGGAGGCACTGTATGGACCAAGTGCTGTTTGAACAGCTATTCCTGTTTTCCTTTTATGTAAATTGTCATGATGTGGAGGAAGACAAAGAGCTAACTTAGTTTGGTATTTTATATAGCTTTCAGACATTTAGCAGAAACTTTTATCCAGACTGAATTGACTACATTATGTTTCTCACAGTGCCTCACTTTGAAATCAAACCCACAAAAACCCAAAATATCTTTGAGGGTACAATCCAATAGCTTAATTTTGCCCAGCTAAGGTGGCCAACATACAAGAAATAATACAATAATAAATAATTTACACAAATTAAGAAATAAAATTACAGAAATTTCATGTACATGCTCCCTAAATTACGTCACTGATGTGATGTATCAATGGCAGTGAGCTACCTGGGAAACAAACCTTCAACCTGTTGGGGTACATGGCCTACGTTCATAATGGTAACATGTACCTAATGTACCGATGATTAAAAAATCACAGACAGAAAAAGATTTAAGAAGACATATACAAGGACAGTAAGACATCAGGCCGACCAAACCGTCAGATAGATACACTCATGTACATGATATATATGAAAGTCACACACAGTCATATAAACGGGCTAGACATGGGCAGGAGATGGCAACGGATATACATAATGCTGTTCGTGGTCAGAATCGGACATTAAAAAGACAAAAGTTCCTAATTGGCCCTATACATTTGGTAGAATTGAGACAGCGTTTCTCCATCAGTCTATGCTATGTAAAATATGGTATATTATGATAAAAGTATATTTAATTTTGCATTGCCAAACACGTAGTAGTAACATTGGCCATTACGCTTGACCAGAAAACTACAGTGGTGTCTTTCCTCAAACTACGGATGGTCTTTTGACTAACGTGATTGCTTGTCTCATTTAAATATAAATGAACAGTTAAACGTGAAATAATTTTAACACATGCAGCTATTTCTTCTGCTACTAAATGTGCGCGTGTGTATGAGAAGCCATTTACACTGTCTTTAATTGATGGGTGTGTCAGCTTACTGAGTGATAAGTGCAATTTCTTTATGTTCCACTAGATGTCAGGCATGCGCTGTAAAAATGGGAGTAGAAGTCTTTTCTCCCCGTAAAAAAAACCCTACATCATATCTGCGTTATTTTCAATGTAGTCCATATGATCAAATGATTTTCTATGTATTTAATTCTATCCAGTTATGAAGTTTTTCAAATCCTATGGTTTCTTAGCATGTCCATAATAATTAAATCCAAAACCAACACACTGTTGCCTAATTAACACTTGCATCCTTCGTGGGTTTCAAGTAAACGTCGATAAACCATGAACAAGCTGTGAAATTAATGATGATGCTAACTCCAAATATTGTACCAATGGAAATGCAGTGGTATTGCAATATTAAACAGAAGAAAAAGTAAACGTCTTGGATGAGGGTCGCGCTTGAGTGCAGCTTACACACAGACTATGACATGGTCTTCCACTACAACCCGCCTTAGCGAGTTCCGCTGGGCATCGAGGGCACGTGGGGCCCTGGAGGAAAGTCAGCGGCGCAGCAAAATCACATCTGTCGCGAGCAAGACGTGACCTCCAAAAAGCCGAACTGTCAAATAGCTCTACTGCGTCAGCGGCGTCTGTGCACCATGCAGGCTGCATGCAAAGGCACCGGAGTGCAAGAGCGGGCATCCAAGTGCCAACTTAACTGAGGATGTGACTGCGCAGCAGTGAGAACCACTGCTTTAATGTTTGCTCGTTGAAGCGTGGAACTCCAGTCCAGGAGGACTCACTGGTCTTTTACAGGCTTACTTCATGTTATTATTTATTTATTTATTTTATTTTTTTTACATAATATTATGATCTCAGCATCCGAGTTAAATGTTTTAACCTGCTATTTGTCAGTTAATGATAACAGCGCTGTTCAGTGTTTTCTGGAAAGACTGTTGTCGGCAATTCTGTCTTTGTCGTACATAAAATACAATGCTCATTCAGGCTTAAGGCTTGTTAACCTTATTTGCTGCAATATCTTCAGTATGTGATGGAAAGAAGGGCTGAGAGTGTCAAAGATCTGATCTAACATGACCTGAATACACAGTAATATCCGCCTAATTTGATCAACCCTTCAGAATTCTTCATTGCAAAGTGGGCTGACATTACATTTTACTTACCCTTCAACTCTGTTAATAATGTCAGTGAAGCTCCCATCTTCGTTTTAATGTCTGGCTATTTAACGGTCTGAGTGAAAGACTGCCTTCCTTTATCTGCGCGCTCCCTCCATATTTTCTCAAAGCTCTATCCCGTGCCCCTGATTCATGCGCGCCCCCGTGGAAAAAGGCAGTTTCTAAAGAGCATTGAGCGGAGCGCACTGGATGAATGACTTGACAAGTAAGAGGATGGATGTTGTCGAAAAGAAGCCATGGGACATCGGAATAACTAGTTAATTCTCTCCTGTGCACCATTTCTTGGCTTACAGAAATAATTAGTGTGTTTTTTCCTCTTTCCAAAAATTTGCCTCTCTACTTCGCCCCATGCGCTCTCGTAGCCTAGCGAGCTAGCAAGCTTTCAAGCTAAATGCATTGTTTTGTTTGAATGGTTGCGGACGGTGCTGGTTGGAGGGATTGTCCTACGCTTTGGCTGCCTTCAGTAAACGGAAGAAAGGAAAGAAGTCCGTAGCTCGCTACACTCGCCGAAACAGGAATGTCTGCTGCACGAGTTGAATACATTGCACCGTGGTGGACTTACTGGCTACACAATTTCCCCCACATTAACCTGAGGTTTCAGCCCGTTGACAACAGCTTCCGACCGCAGGAGGAGAACTACCAGCAGGTCAGTGCGAGTGTGAGACCGAGAGAACTCGGCTCACGAGATCCAAATGGGGGCGCGTGATGGAACTGTAGGGGGCGGTGGGCGCATCTCCCGCACGTGCGTTTTGGGTGTCTCGAGCGGTCTGATTGGACTTTAAACTAGTTGGCTGCAGTTTTACAAAAACATGAAAAATTCAGCACGCTTGTCACCGTCAAAACTTGACAGAACCCTCGAGATCCCACGCCTGGGGTCATTTATGGAGTCCTAGAGAGTCCTCCAAAAATCTGTGATCTGTGATTTTTCCAGTTTACAATATTCCAGTTTAGATATGGTGTCCTGGTCTAGTGTGTTAAATTGGCGCTGTGTTGTGTGTACTGTTGAACTAACACGTAAAAACATATTGTTCTGTTTCATTTTTGTGCTGAGGGCTCATGCGTGTTGTATGGGGTCTTGAGGTGGAACAGTGTGAGGACTCCTGCTCATGATCATTGTCTCTAACACTGTGGGGTGGCATTCTTAAAGCACATCTGATGCAGACACAGTGCTCAGAATTTTGTAATCCATCACCAATACCACCGCACAATATGCACCAGCAAACTATATTTATCTTTACATTGTATATCCGGCCATTAGGAAAGGAAAAAGAGAAAGCATTATTTTTCCACACAGAGTCATCAATTGTAGGAACAGGTTTCCAGGCCAAGTAGTAGAGCCAGATACTTTTGGTTTGTTCAAGTCCAGGCTTGATGAAGGACTGTAAACCCGGTATACTGGAGGTAAATGGCGAGTTAGGCTGAATGGTCTGTGCCTGTAATCATGCTTTTGTTTTCTGTTCTTAAATGCTGAACCTGTTTCACAGCCGAGCCATTCATCACGCTGTGTGAAATACAGTACTTAACAAACTATGAAACAGTATTCTTAGTTCATCAGCAGCAAAATTGTCTTTCTGCCTTCTGTAGTGCAGTTTTTTTTTTTTTTTGTTGTAAGTGAAAGTTTTTAATTTTATTTTCTGTAGACTTAGGAGGGTCCTGAGAGGATTACAGGGTCAGCTACTTACTCTTGCATGAGTTATGGTTCAATTGTTTTGTCTCGGTAGTTCTGGGAGACTCCAACCTTTTTCGTCAATAAACCCACTTTACAGCTTACAGCTATTCACTGAGAACCTTTTCAAGGCTTCAACAGTGTCCCACGAGGAGGACTGATCTGAAAACTTCAGGTGTGTTTATGGTCCCGCTGCTCTATCCCTCATCATCAAGCACAGACTGTCAGGTATTTGTGAGGTCTTTAGACGCTCCCACCTGGCCATCAGAGGACAGCTCTTACGGTGGTAGTGGCAGGGTTGTGGCAGGTACGACATCTCAAGTCGATTCGCAGAAGTGTGGCATCTCTGGCACTTACCTCCACTTGGCAATGCTTATGTTTAGGCTGCTGGTTTTAATTGCCTCCTTCACCTTAGACTCACCTTCACAGAGTTGGTGCCTTTGGGGTATAAAAGCAGGTCCTGGAAGCTGGCGGGTTCGTCCGTCCTAGCTGCGCTACTTGGCATAGATGTTTAAGCGTGAAGCACAGGGCTACTCTGCCTCCACACGGCTTGCTGCTCTACGGCAGGCTGAATCTGTGAGTCGAGCACACACAGTCATAGTTAAAGGTATCTGTGCTCAGAAACTACCGCCAATCTGATCCATAATTGAAGCGATCTGCAGTATTCCAGAGGCAATGAACACGCTATCTCTGTCCCTTTCATGTCATCTTCTGCGTGGCCCTGCCAGGCCTCTGCCATGCACCGCACCCGCGTGAGTTAGCACTGTACATTACCATTACCATGCACTGAAAAGACATATTAATGGAATTTCAGAGCTGAGATGCGTACCAAATCGATCTGCATGTTATGGGTTTTTATCCTGGGAGCTTTTGCACCAGCCTCATAGTGCAGTGAGACTGGTTTTCTGTGTCTTACCCCCCCCCGCCTTTGTAACACCTCATCCCTTTCTCAAAGAAATTTCAGACATGAAGCACCATCACTGGCTTTAGCCTCCTCACTGTAAACGCAAACCACTGTTGATTTCATGTCGTTAGCTTTTAAGGTTTTACGGCAAGCATGCTGGGTTGATGCGGAGAACTGATTCCATAAAAAATTTCAGTGAATGTGAAAAACTAAGTCGTCATCGGATATTGTGTGGCGGTTTTTCAGTTCATGAGATGATTTTCTGAAATGTTTTATTATCTTAATATTTCCAACCTCTCACCACATCCCCTTCCAAAATTTCTATTCATTTCCTCAACTGACTGAATTAATATTGAAACTGAACCCAGCTCTGGTTGCTTAAGAGCTTCATGCAGGCGTACAAGACTTTCAGAGCTACAAATGTGAGCAGTCATGTTTTAAACAGAAATCGCAAAGTTGGCAGCACTGTTAAGCAATGATGCACATCTTCGCCCTGAGAAATAGACCCATTTCCAACCCCTTAGGATCTTCATTAAGGCCCATGGAAAGCAGGCTCCTGATTGGTGGATGCGACCAACTTATCCGTTGCCTTAACCTGCTGCAGGTGAAACATTGTTTTCATAATTTTAGCCATTGTGTCCTTATCTGGCGCCTGGAAATGTTTCTCTCCGAGCTTTGTCAAAGAGCAGATGAAATTTCTCAAAATGTTACCATTAGACTTAATTATCAGTAATAAATGAGCTTTACAGAGCTTAGCTCTGAGACTTAACAGCCATTTATTGTATTTTATTACGGTTGGCTTGTTTGGTTTTCGTGTCTTTCTCTCTCCTTTTAAATGAACAGAAAATGTGATGTGTGAGTGGGGTGCGGGGACTGTCACCTTATTCCCAGGCTTTTTGTGCCACAGAATATGCGTGGGCCTTGTTTTCACTTATCTGCATTACACAAATATTTGCTCTGTCTTGCTCCTTCAGTGGAGAGAGCCTTACCCCGCTCCCTCCCTCACTCACTCTCTCTCTCTCTCTCTGTCTTGTTTCTTTACTTGGGCTTGCCGCTTTGATGGATGTGAGATGGTGTTTTTCAGGTATGTCTGAGTTGTAATCGTAATGGTTGTTCCTTCTGTGGCTGTGTGCTCCCTCTGGCCCCTATCTCACCCCAGCTGGCTGACGGGGCACGGGTCTTGTCGCATTTCGTAGAAACACAGTGCCAGAGTGCCATTCACCTGTTCCTCCTCCTGTGCAGGATATATGAGACTGTAATATCAGCACCTCCACACCCAGCTGTGTGCTCATGTGTAAGTGAGTATGGGTATGTGTGTGTGCATGCCTGTGTATGTGTGTGTGTGTGGGGGGGGTCCATGTGGTTGGGGTTTAAAGCCCAATCCCTGAAAATATAGTGTGCATGTGTATGTTTGGTTGGGAGGGGTACATGTGCGTTGCATGCATGTATGTGTTTGTTTGTGTGTATTTTTGGTTGGGAGGGGTGTGAGTGAGTGAGTGAATGAGTGAGTGTGTGTGCATGTGTGTGTGTGTGTGTGTCTTGGCTTTAGCAGTCACATTCTCTAAAGCCCATTTGAGTTATTGTAGGAAACATGGAAATGACGCGTTAACAGTCCGTTATAGTGTTTCTGTAAGCTGGCAATCCACGCATGGAACATTGTGTGTGTGTGTGTGTGTGTGTGTGTGTGTGTGTGTGTGCGCGCGCGCATGTGCACGCGCGTGTGTGCGCACGTGTGTGCGTGTGCACACGTCTGTGCGTGTGTTTGTGCGTGTGTGTGTTTGTGTGCGTGTTTGTGTCTGTGTGTGTGTGTGCACGTGTATAACTATGAAGTCTCAGATCTGCCTACTGAGCCTAAAGTCCCTTTTCCTGTGTCCACTGTGAAATGCGATATTTTCCCCCCTCACGGTTTCAGTGGGCTAAAGCACCTTAAAGCACATCTCTGGGGCTACCGATTCTCCCGCGCTGGGTGTTTGTCACAATGGCAGCCAGTGGTGATGGATGGCTTTATTTTAACGCACCCATGCACTCGCTCACACACAGATATTGCACATTTTTAATCGGCCGCAAAACAAGCTTAAATTTCTCGCTGCCAACAGTCCCTGTCTCGCCATTGCATGTTGCTATATTTGGGAAGGGCTAACTCCCTTTCCTCCTAGATGAAATTAGCATGTTAATTTGTAGCTCCCTATCTCTCTTTTTCACTTTGTTATTCTCTCCCCTTCTCTCTTTCTCTCTCTGTCGATACACACCAGTCTGTTACTCTTCTACCCATTGAATTTCTACCTCTTACAACCTCTTACAACTTTTCCTCTTATCTGTCTCATTCTTTATCCCTTTCAAGCCCTCTTTTTTCTCCCCTTTCCACTTGCTCTTTGTTTTTCTCTCTCACTCCCTCTTCCATTTTCTCACTTTTTGTCCTTTTCTTACATTCTTTCTCTCATTAAATTTAACCCCCCATGCTCACTGTCCCTTTCTCTTCTTGCAACTTCCCTTTTCCCTCCTTCCTTTATCCCTCTCTGCTCCTCTCTTCCTCTCTCTCTCTCTCTCTCTCTCACTGTCCTAGTGGCAATAGATTCTTCAGTAAGACTCTTAAGAGCTCCTGCAATTCCATATTCCATAGTGTGAATCAAGAGAAGAGAGTCAGCGTGAGTGCCCCCTCAGATAATGTCACCTGACAGTTGGATGTAAAAAAAAAAAAAAAGGAAAAATATATATCCCATAATACACTTTGTGTTCCTCTGAACTGTGATTCACGGCAGGGTGGTAATGACATCCTATTTCACACTGAGACACATTTTGATCAAAAGAACATGCAGTATATGTTGTGAGCTCCACGCCAGCTGCATTCTGCATAGTCAGAGTAATGAAGAGAACTGAGATCATCATGGACACTAATCGAGTATGGCCTGCTTTGGCCTGCTTTGGCCTCCTTGATGATGCAGTCGACAAAGGGGCACTGTCACTGGGCAGGAAGTGATGGTAGCTATTACGTTAGGCATCTTCGTTTGACTCGATGGCGTTAGCTGGGATGTTGGATGCAGGATGTGTAATCTGGAATGACTGGCGTGTTTGTGTCCGACTGAGCGGTTTGGTTTGAAGAGGAAATTTCGAAACCTGCGGAAAAGTGGCATTTCACATCAAAGCTACGTGAAATCATCGCAAATTTGAAAACTCCCCATATTCCTGTCAGTTATTGATTTGACCATGCATGAAATTTATGGATCTGTTTATCGTACAGTTTATACACTGGTCCTGTAAGTACTGCTAAAGGAAGTTGTGATTGAAGGCAAAATGAACCAATTCAAATGCAAAAACACAGATAACAATAAAAATGTCGACACAGTAAAACACTGACATTAAAGCTAATCAATTAAGCCTTAGTCTTTCATGCTTGAAAAGAGGCAAGTTCCTCTGTCACCATCCTGAAAATGAAACCATTGACCTCAGCAAAGGATATTAGCATATCCAATTTAAATAGCATTAGCTGAGTTCAGAGGAAGATCAGGTTTTCTAGTCCTGGGACTGAGCAGAAGCCTAAGGCTTCACCCAGGCCTTCCTGGGCATCCCTGCCTTAGACAAACGTAAGTGTAAAACCCAGGGCAGTCCTGACCAGCGGGCTGTCTGTGGTCAGAGGCAGGGGAGTGGGTGGGGGTTTATGTATCACTGCTGTAGCGGAACAGTTGAGAGAAGGAGGGAAGGAGGGAGCGCCGATTGGGAGAAAAGGGAGAGCCGGTCTCGTCCCCTTGGCTGTCTGCTTCCATCAGAACTGACAGCGGAGGAGAGGAGCGGAGCGGAGGAAAGAAACGAGTAACGCCAAGGGATACCACAGACTCCTGCTGAGACAACAGCCCTGCCTGCTCACTTTGTGTGATTGACCGCCAGGGGAGAGGAGGGGAAGCTTTGGGGTTATGTTTGCTTTGCGTGGGGGCGTGGGGGTGATGGGCTAGTTCACTAGGGACATCCATGCAGACAATGTATGAATAAAATAAAATAAAATAAAATAAAAAATACTGAAAGCCAGTGCAGCATTAATTATTATTAATACTACTACTTCTACTGGTATCTACTATTATTATTATTATTATTATTATTACTACTATTATTACTATTACTATTATTATTATTATTAGTAGTAGTAGTAATAGCAGTAGTAGAAGTGTTGTAATTATTTTATTGATGAGCATTATTATTATTATCATTATTATGATAATTTTTACTGATTCTTTCCCCTGTGTGAGCAATACAGAGAACTGGTTTGAACAGAATATACTGTATGCAGAGAATATACTGTAATGAGTGTACTTTCTGTGCTCTGAAAGCAGTGTTAGCTGTGTGTAATTAGCTGGTGGGTATGGAGCTG
>JAFBMS010000091.1:342500-402500 GCA_019788955.1 Albula glossodonta
AAGTTTGTGAAACTTCAAACTTTTTAACTTCAGATTGAGCTGAAAAAAAAGGAATTCTGTGTACCTTCAACTGATATGTTTTTTTAAATGGATTTTAACAAAAGTTAACAGTAATACATTGCAGTGTCAAATAGCAATACGTCGGCCATGATACCTGTGTTGCAATGTTCTGTGGGGGTTGATGTGCTTGCATTGTGAGGTCTCTGGGGAGTCTTACCTCTTTGCGATAGCCTCACTGAGCCTCTATCAGGCCTGAATGCAGCTCATACAGAGAGTGGTACAGAGAGGGAGATGGTGAAAGAAGAGAGCAAACTGAAGCTGTGTTTTTCTATGCGTATGTGCATATGTGCATGTGTGCGTTTATGTACTGTATATGAGTATGTGTGCTTGTGAGTGTGCTTTTATATGCCTGTGCGTGGTTTGTGTGCTTGTGTGTTTTTGTGTGCATGGTGCATTTGTGCATGTGTGTGTTTGTGTGTTTTTGTGTGTGTGAAGGAAGCCCCGGGGAGCTGTGCCTTACCGTCTTGTGTCACAGCACTCTTTCTGTTCCCTTCAGACAGTGCTCGGGCGTTTTTGCCGTTTTGCATAATCCTGCCTTTGTGTCCAAAAGCGCAGAGCTCTTCATGGCAGAAGAGTGGAGCATTAACACAGATATATACATAAAGTCGGCCCTCAGTATCCACGGGGTCCGCATCCTCCGATTCAACCAACCCAGGATCGAAAATATAAAAAAAAAAATTCTAGAAAGTCCCAAAAACTTTACTGACTTTTTTTCTTGTCATCATTCCCCAAACAATTCAGCATAACAACTATTTACATAGCATTTACATTGTATCAGGTATTATAAGTAATCTAGAGATGAGTTAGAGTAAATGAGAGGATGTGCGTAGGTTATATGCAAATACTACGCCCTCTTATATAAGGGAATTGAGCATCCGTGGATTTCGGTATCCGCAGGGGGTCCTGGAACCAATCCCCCCGCGGATACCGAGGGATGACTGTAAATAAATCATCTCTCAGTCGAATACATTACAGCAGCCAAAAACGTTTAACCCTCCACCCCACCCCCACCTGCCGAGCAGCTGACCTTGCCCTTTGAGGGTCGCAGCCTAAAAACGGCCAGAAGAACATTCTGGCAGCCCTTCGGCGCTCTCTCTGCCCTCGATCTAGTGACACGTACACAGAACCGTCTCTTTTAATCCCCTTGTGTGAGCCACTGCCTCTCGCGCTGCCGTTTGCACCTGACAGGATGCGGTCTGGGTCTGTTTCCGTGACGTCGCGCACAGCACTGAGCGTAGGAGTTTGGCGGGGGGGGGGGGGGGGGGTGTTGACAGGGGGGCAAAGTTCTGCTTCGGGTCGGGTACCCGAGGGCGTACCGCAGGAGAACCGCCGAATTCGATGTAACGGGTGAAAAAATATTAACATTAACATTCTCATTTATGGGTGCGGGTACGATCGGGAATTTGTAGTGCACGGGTGGACTCCAGGTGAAAGAGATCAGGCTGTTTTTATTTGAAAAAACGATGGCCATTCTTTTTTCCTCTGATTGTCTCCAGCAATGCGCGAAAAATGCTATGCAGACTATTCAGAGAAACCCAGTCCCAGTGTTTGTGACAGTTAATAAACATTGCTTGAGTGAGCAAATAAAGCTTTATTTGGTGTACCTGATGCAGTTGCGTCATTTTAATATGGTTTCGGGTCGGGTCACAGTTCTTCTGTAAAACGTGTCAGTCGGGACCGGCATTAAATTAGCGCTAATGTCAGGTAGTAGGTCGGGTGTGGGGCGGGGGTGGGTCTACAAAACAGGACCCATGCAGGACTTTGGTGGACATGCAGGAATGAACTCGGCATGCTGGGAGCTTAAGCACACTTTACCTGGGTTTTTGTGAAGGGCTGTAACATTGATCTGATTGGCTGGTTGGCTGTCTGCCACCTGCCACCTGCCTCAGAGAGTTAGAAACTCATTTCGCAACAGCTTTCACTCAGATCTGCTTTAATCCGACCAGAATCAAGAGCGAAGGAGCTTCAGTGCTGAGCGTACGCACCTACACACACGCACACTTACATGTGTGCACATGCACGCGTGCGTATGAAAAAACACACAATACTGCCTCCCTTCTACTCTTTTTATCCTTCCCCCTCTCCATCCATTTCCACTTCTTTTTCCTCCCTCCTTTGCTTAGCAGTCAGTATGATTTAAATAAACCTCATGCAAAATGAAGGAAGTGTGAGCTTGGAGAGGTACTGTTCGGGTATAGTTAAGGGAACACGCACACTTTTTGTGATCGTCTTCGTAAAGACAAAACATGGAGGTGCTGTATTGTCGAGGTGAATGGTAATGTGTATATGTAATATTTAAGTCTGCCGGTGAGCTAAAAGCTTCTTTGGGCTCCAATATTGGTGAGTGCAGAGTGTGGATTTGGTGGTTGTGGCACAAATCAACTTGTCATAGCCTTGTATTTTATTAAAAAAAAAAAAAATCCAGGATTTTGTTTCTTTTCTCCAAACTTCGAAAAGCCCTGTTATGGCCATGAGCAATGTTGTCCCTCAGTCCAGAAGAGCTTGAGTTCACTCGAGCTCAGTGCTGCCAACCACTGCTGCTCTTCACTCTGCAGTCAACCATATGAGCTGCGCAGATACGGAGTTAAAGCAGTAGGCTTGACGCAGGGTTTGAGCAAGCAGACCGCAGGCTCTCGAACAACCAGTGGAGGCGCTGTTGCATGATGAGACCGCAACACCTGAGTTGTCAGTTGGAGCCCTGTCTCTCTGGTTGTCACTGAGGTCTGGAACTGGTTTGTTAATGATTCTGTACTCGATTCTTAACTCTCCTTTTTTTGGATACACTGCCCTCATTTTTCATCATGATTATGAAAAATAAAACAAATATATATATTTTTGTATTTTAATTTCACCCTCCAGGAGGGCATATGATGGGAGGGCAAAGAGGCCTACCTGTGCTCATGCCTGTAACCACGGAAACCATGGCATCATTCAGCAGCCCCCAGCCAGGCCTCGGTTATGAACGGGTAAAACAACGGCATTTCATTTTTCTTTTACTTTGGGCCCTCAGAGGTTGCCGTCTGCAGGCATGCTGGAAACGGTTCGCAGAAATGACAGGCCCCGGAGAGAGTGTGGGATTCATTAGGTGTGTGTCACCGCCAAGGAGACGAGCGCAGCCGAAACAGGGCAGTAAATCTGTGGAGGAGTCCTGTGGCTCACAGCCACGCAGGAGCCTTTGCTGTGGTCCTCCTCTGATCTGAGTTCTGACTCTTCAGTTCCACTCAGCCTCACTTTCATTTGTGTATCGCTTTTAACAAGGACGTTTTCAAAAAGAAGAAGCACCCTGGCCAAAAAGAGGGAACCTTTGAGCAGAACCCAGCGCAGATGGGGAGTCTATCTGCCCCAAACAGCACTGGGCAGTAGCAATTAGCTAGACTGCAGAGTGTATTTGTGCCTTTTCACTGGTTGGCAGGGGTGAGCTGGTGTGGAGATGCAGGATGAGGAACTGAGGGGAGATTCTGTCTGTCAAATACATATTTAAAACAGGAAACCCAGAAGGCTAACTCTCTCTACCTGCTGCCTAACGTTGTTATTATTATTGTTAATAATCTGCTTATTATTGTTGTTATATACTAAAAATAATAAAAATAATGATAATGTTGTTGTTATTGTTGTTGTTATAATAATGATGATGATGACAATATTAGTATCAACAATAATAGCAATAGCAATGAGAATAAAAAGTGGATTAAGAAGAAGAATTGAATAGAGAACTCCTTCCTCACACTGTAATTATACAGAGGCTAACCACAGGCCTCAGTCCCCATGCTGAAATGATTGGAGAGTCTTTTCGGATGTGGTGAGTGGTTACCGTGATGATTAGGATTTGATTAAAGTGTGGGGCTCGAGCTGTGACTGGAATGAGGAATGGAGGCGTGATCGTTATTTATTGATATATTTATTTATCTCTCTCAAGCTGCCTGAAACCACAGTGTGAGAAAGTGAGAAAGGGAACAGTGAAAGCTAGGTGATGGGCAGCAGCCAAGGGTTTCTGTGATACGATACAAAGCAGGGACTGTGTCGGAAGCATAGTTGCTGTTTGGTCAAATTATGATTTAAAATATTATATTAAGTATTTATTATCCTTGGATTTCCTCTGGATTTGGCATATGGTCATTTCCAATATCCTCATATCTCCATGAAATATGAGGTAGTGTAGGGAGGTTCTGGGGTCAGCCTGGATGCGAAAATAGTATTTTGTAAGTCTGGAATATTCTCCAGACTTACATTAACGATGGAGCATCTGTTCCAGACAATTTAAAGCTATGCCAGTCTAGAAATAATATAAGACATGAAACCTGTATTTATTGGACCACTTACATCCCTGTGGTGGCCCCTGTGGTCAGTTTGTGGGAACGATGGCAGGTGAGATGTCTGTGGAGTGGATCTGGAGAGAGAGGCTTGCCTGGGAATACAGGTCCACCTCACTGAGATCGCTTGTCCAGCCACATTTTACCTTGCTACGGGTGATTGTTTTACATCCCTCGAGAAAGAGTCTGTCACTTTTTTTCTTCCTGTCTCTCTTTGCGTCACTCTCCCTTTATCAGTCTCTCTCACACCCTCTGTCTTCCTTTCTCCCTCTCCTTCTCTCTCCTTCCCTCCCTTTCTCTCTCCTCACCTCCCTCCACCTCTTCCTCTCTCACCTTTGCTTGCCATGCTCTTCTGACACAATGCTGTCCAAAAATTAAAAAGCAGAAACTAATACATATTTTCTTTGGCCCCTAACCCTCTTATTCAAATTGTAGACCGACTAGAATATAATGGAATAGTGTTCGGTTTATACAATATTTTGTATTTGCATCAAAACAACTGAATGCACACCACATCTAACTATTTAAGGTGACTGGTAGGACAGTTAATGACAAGAACCGATTACTTAACAGCGCTGCCTCAAAACAGCTGAGCTTGTTTCTTCCATCCTGTGTCTATGTCCTGACCCTCGGCGTGTGCTGGCTCCGTTCCATCCATCCGACCGGCTGCTAGATCAGACAGGATGCTTTTGTTTACTGAGGTCAGCATCTCTGACTGCCTGTCCACATCCTCGGTCCCGAGGAGCTGGACGACAGAGTAAAGGGCGTGAAGCCAGGTCTGGCATGCAGGTCTGCATTGGGGTGCTCGAAACCAATTAGCCAAGCAATTCACATGTAACGCTGTTTTTTTTTAGAAAGCATTTTGCTTTTAACGACAGGGTGATAGATGAACAAGACCCATGAATCTGTTTGTAATGAAACCAAAGTGGCTTCATTAAATTACACGTTTTATTGCTCAGCCGTTGGGTTCCAGGAAATGCTTTTTTTTTCCTCCACCACAGAGTATTGAAACAATCCTCTCTATCTCCCCATCTCTCTTTCCTTCAGTCTTTCTCTTTGTCGCTTTTTCTCTTTTTTTCTGTCCTCATTGGCATCTAATTCTCCATTACTTTAGTTTCTGAAAGTGCTGGATGCCTGTTTGTCTTTGGAAATGGCTGCTGTAGTTCCAGGTTGTTGTAATTATTAAAGTGTTAGAGGGGTACCACCAGACTAGTTTTTTCCCCTCTGTTTTTAATTTCCACCTCCAAACTGGTATTCCTAATCACGTACGTACTTTCCTGAAAAGAAAATGAAATGCATTTATTCAATTGTAATGAATTGGCATCTTTTCAGGAGCTGTGAGCACACAAGGCGTTAGGGGGGGTCTTTAATAGTGACTGTGTGCTGGTCCAGATCCAGACTGCACAGGTGGGTCGGCTATTGAATTATCCCCACTTTCAAACTGCCATTTAATACAGCAGTCTCTTGCACTCTTGACTCCGTGTCATTTTTCTATATTGAGCAGGAAACAGGAATCACATGGCGGTAAAGCTGTAGGCTGCTCCAAAGGGCAGGACTGTAATTGTTATTCTAGAAGTCATATATCATGGTATAAAGTGTGTGTGTGTGTGTGTGTGTGTTCTTGTGCGTTTGTGCTTGTGAGCATATGTATGTAAGCATGTGAATTCATGTTCATGATGTGCCTGTGCTTGTGTGTGTGTGTGTGTGTGCGCGTGCGTGCATGCGTTTGTGAGTGTGTGTGTGAGTGAGATTGTGTGTGTGTGTGTGTGTGTGTGTGTGTGTGTGTGTGTGTGTGTGTGTTGGTGCGCGTGTGTCTGTATGTCTGTGTTTACACAGACGCATGTTCATGCGTGTATGTGTGCCTGTGTACACACGCGTGGTGTTCCCGATGGAAGCGGATTTCATTCATGCTGTAGAACAGGTGCGCAGCACTTCAGAAGAGCTTGAGCACTGCCACAGTCAGGGCTCCTAATAATAAAGACATGGCTGGAGACTCAGGCAGTCTGCCTTCTGCTCAGCCCACTGTGGGAGAAATCACTGTAAATCCCATGCACATCCCATGCTTTGCTGCTGGCTGGTGGTGAGGAAAAAAAAAGAAGAGAAGCTTTTTATTATCTTGGAAAGCAGTGATTTTTTCCCCTCCAGAAGGCAGCCTGCGTCTACACTGGAGTCTTCACAATGCGAGCTGGCAGGAGGACAGGGCTGGCTTTGGCCTGCTCGTCCTCTCCGGTCCCTTCAGCAGTGGAGCCCGGGCTTTGGAGCGGCGTGGGGAGTAAATCTGCCGGCTTGCGGCAGCCGCGTGTCCCACCGCTGGGTGTTTGAGTCCCAGCTGTGCCATTACCAGCTATCGCCACGGGTCCACACTGGCAAGACAACAATAGGCTCAGCCTTACCAGGGGAAAACAGTGGTTAGACCAGTTAAAATCATCAGTTCCATTGCCTCCTCTGGCCAGCCGGGCACGCAGAGGTTGATGAAATGAGCATAATGTTGGTTTTGTGTGTTCACCTGACAGTGTAGGTGTATGTGATGAAAAGTGGTGCAGCTTGTTGAAGCATGAACACGGCCACTCCTTACTGAGTCTCTGGGAGAAGAGTTTTGAGCTCTCAGTTTCTCAGGTCGCACTTCTCAAAAGTGTACCAAATTTAAAAGTGGATTTTTCTGTATTTCAGTCTCTTTTTTTCTTTTTTGCTTTTGAATGCTGAAACACATTCCTGCTGTGGCTTAATAGTAGATGCTATTGAGTTTATAGCCTGGATACCTGGCTGGTCTTGCTCTTTGCGTTTGTTTACCATAAATCTTCAAATAAACTTTCTCTTTTAAAATCCTGTATCATAATAGCCTGGGAATGGTTCATATCTTTGGAAATAAACACCTGTCTCAAATAAAGGCCTAGTGAAAACAGATGTTTTTTAATATCTTGTTTATGCATCATGTAGCCACGATACTTCTGTCATTGACTGCGGATGAAGATATTGTAATATGGACATTGGAGATTTTATGGAGTGAAACATTTTATATTTTTCTGCAAACTTGTTTAACATAATATTTTGCTCTTGCAAATAATAATTTAACAGTTTGATGTGCAGCTGTGTCAGATTAAAAAATCTGTCTATAATGTACGTTTTCTTCCAATGAGCACCTAAACTCCTGGATGTAAGCAATAAGGAAATAAACCCCTGCACTGATATTACCCTTTTGGTTTGGAGATGCTGGAAAACTTCCACAATGAAATCAAAGCATCAAGGTGCGCTCTGACAAAACCATAATCATAGCGCAGATCAAGGCTGCAGAGAGTGCACAACAATAGTCAATATGGGTTAAGTAAGATTGGTGATTCAATAGGGTTAAACCCCTGAGGGGTTAGCCCAACTCTCTGGCTGTGCTACATTCAACATGCCACCACAAGCAGACAGACAGTCTCCGGAACAATCTTTCTTTAGGCATTAGAACTGCTGTGTCATTGTCCTCTTTTAAGACCAGTCTTAAGACACATTTTTATAGAGTAGATTTTAATATTCTGTAATCTAATTAGTTTTCCTCTCCTAATTCCCTTTTTACTATCTGTATACAGTAATTGCTTTAATCATCTGCATTATTATGTAGTTAACTTAGTACTTTTTTTTTGTTACGCTTTTGGTGTGTTTCTTTTTTTCGTGCTATTCTCTTTCAAAGGTGTTATACACATAAAGAAACACAAATGCGAAAACATCCATCGCTGCTTGAGACATTATAAATGTACTTTTGAGAACTTAAATATTTCAGTGATTCTTGTTGAGTGGGAAGTTACTGTGCAGGAGAATAACTCTTAAGCTCTGTTTATAGCACACGTTAAAGGAATGTTTTACAGTGTTTTCACATGAGATTTGAGGTTGCCTGTTTTTAAGGTGTGTATTCTTTGTGAAAGCATGGGGAATAAGAGGCAGGCTGCCGTAGGCCAGTGCTGACGTGAAAAGATTTGGAACATTGTGACAAAAACTTCAGGGAAAAAAAGCAGTACTACTAACTGTCTGTGGTGTGTGGTATATTTTGTTTGATAGAAATTTCATAATGGAAATATGTTGTGTATGCCGAACTTTCCCTTGGAATTGTTTACTTTGTGGTGCAAAGTATCTGGTGCTGATGAATCACTTTTTTACAATACAAAAGTTTTTAATGATGTTTTTCGAAAGTGTAGCTAAAATTGTTCTCAATGAGGTCACGAGTCATCTGGGACTGAATCCAAACAGATATAAATGGCAAGCACTTAAATATAATTACATAAATTCTTTCCCATTAGGCTAAATGTTATTTGCACTTGAAGGCTTAAGTAAAATATATGGGCGACAAGTACTGCATGGCCTCTGTTCTTTTAATACAGGCCTTTTTTGTCCTTCTGTCCTTAGCAACCATGAGATACAGTAGCGAATGAAACCCCTCTGTGCAAAGCGAACATGGAAAACTTCAATGACCCTCTGAAGTTTTCATGAAATTTGAAACAAACAATCCTCATACAGAGCCGAGACGTTTCACGTTTACGTCATATCTGACATCCTTCCTTTGAAGAAAAAAAATTGGTTCATTAACACATAGCGTCACATTATATATAGGCGTTCAGTAATACGCTCTTATCCAGAGCAATTCACTTCTTTAATGTGCAAACATGCAATGTGTTTCTACAGCTGGATGTTTACTGAACCAACTCCGGTTAAGTACCTTGCTCAACAGCAGTGCCCCCACCTGGGAATTGAACTTGCAACCTCTGAATTGCAAGCACAGTTCCCAAACCTTTATTAATTATTCCACTGCAGCTCTGCACTCTAACATGGTAACATGCTGCCTTTCTTTTCAAACAGCAGGGCATATGCTGCTTTGGCAGTATCCATTTTCATTTTATGCAAAATTAATCTATTGAAAATTCAAATACCGCACAGGTTTTTAGAAAAAAAAAAAAACTTGGCAAGGTTGAAAGTGACACCGGACAGATCGGGAGTTATTGTCTTTTATGTGCCTAAGGCATACACAGAAATCCATGAATAATCTTTAGCCTAGGTGCACACTAAAATGTGTAAACTCATATTACTTGGAGAAATTTTAGGAATAAATATGACATTTGCAAAACATCTTTTTGCTTCAGGATGGATCTTTATGCCAAAGCTTAATGGAAATCAGAAAGGACTGTCAGCCAAGAGGCAACTTTTACTAAGTAGGAGGTGGGAGTGAACCCCACCCATATCCACCAATCCACACATAAAACCCAGACCCATAATGCCCCAGGCCTGGCCTGTTTGCTGTGGGATGGGGCGAAGGGACCACCCTGGAGGTTTTGACAGATGCAGAGGCAGCCGCACGTGGAGTGGTTCCTTCCCCCCTGCTCTCTCGTCCGTAACTTCCTCTGTTCTCCGGGCGATGGGGAGACGATGGTGCCCCAGCTGTGAATTTTGGAAAGGCTCACCCGAGTGCACCCTACCGATCCCCCTCCCTTCGGGCGGTTGTGCAGGAGGAGACGGAAGAGAGAGCAACCGGAGGCGACTGCCACACTTGGGCTCCCCACTGTGTGCTCCTTTCCTGCTTAGAACATTCCCCATTGATGATGTCATAGTTATCCTCCCACCCCCATCTCCTTGACGACCATTATTCCCACTGAACCTCCAGAAGGACTGAGCCGTTAGAAGTCACATTGTTAATTCAGGGAAGAAGTGGGAATATCACGATAACCCCCCCCCCCCCCCCCCTTGGGTTTGAATTTCAGCTTAAAAGACACCATCACCTGACCAATCAAATAAAGATTTCATTTCATTCACCAAAGCAGAACAGAAATTATTGCCTCATTGTCACCCAGTTTTAGTGTCATGAAGCCTAATTCCAGTTGTGGGTTTGTGAAGCCTCATTCTCACCCAGTCGTGGATTTGTGAAGCTCATTCTTCCATCCAGCTTCGTTGTAGAACAGGGCTGCTTCTGGCCTGGATAGTGCTCACTGTCCTCCCCAAAATAAAGCAGCTGACAGCTGCACAGCACCCATATCAGTCTCATGCAGATGGGTTGAAATGCCTCTCCTCATAAGTGACATGTGTGATGGATTACACCATATCGGACGTGCGGAAGTATATATATTATTATCATTCTGTTGCCATTTCTTTGTGTCGCCGTGGCAGAAAGATACCTCATTCCTGCCAGATATTGCAATTGGCCATTTGGCAGATTCAGTTTGCCAGAGCAAACTTATATAATACATTTTTTTCTGGATATTTGCAGAGGTTATCCTGGTTAAGGATGTTGCTGAAGGGCTATGCCACATCTGGGAATCAAACCCGCAAACCTCGCAATCACAGGCTTCGTTCCCTTACTATTGCACTACTGCCCATCATGCACTCCTGTGTAAACTTGTGCATGCTTCGTCATTCAGTTCCATTTCAGGAACTTAGCAGATGTTCCTCTCAGGGCAGTGTTTTGGGATGGGATTGGGGTGGCAGGAGTGGGGGGGCGGGGGGTACGGAACACTGTCCTGCAGGTTTCAGGCACCTGGAGCCTTTGTTGGTGCTGGTATGGGGGGGTGAAGCTGCTGTCACCGCTGGCCTCGGGCCGACCGCTACGCGGCTCACAGCCCAGGGAGAGGTGGGAAGAGGGGAGCGGTTGGGGGGGATGGGGGTGGGGGATTCAGCTGTAGAGAGAAGAGCAGAGAGCACAGCGAAACCTGAACAGAGCAGTCCATGTGTCTGCGCAGAGCAATCAGCCGTCACCTGCAGAGACAGTGTGCGGTTTGGACAGGCAGGTGTGTGTGGTGTACCTGCAGTTTGCTGCCATGCTGAACAAGCTTTTGCCTTTTGTTTTTTTTTTTTTCCATTGTGTGTGAATATCCTGTTTTGTGTCTGTGTGCTGTGTGTGTGTCTATGCATGCATGTGTGTGTGCGTTTGCGCGTGTGCGTGTGTGTTTTTGTGTGTGTGTGTGTGTGTGTGTGTGTGTGCGTTTGTGTGTATGCATGTGTGTGCGTGTGTGTGTGTGTGTGTGTGTGTGTGTGCGCGCAGTCTTGAATGTCCCTCGGGCCCTAGTAAATATTCAGGTCTTTCCGCACAGTGCCTGTGAGAGGAGAGAGCGCAGTATCATGTTAGCGAAGCTGAGGGAAGACTAGCTTGGTTATATGCCTTTGTGTCCATGTCTGTGAGGCAGTACACATTCATTCAGGAAGTGATTAATGAGCTCTGGTTCCCACCACCTAATCTAATGACAACTCCTATTGATTGCAGCTATATCATAACTATTACAGTATAACTCCTATTGATTCTAATTATATCACTGCTCAGACAGCAAAAACCTGCTTCCTGTTGTGCTGGAAAAGGGACTGTATTCTGCTCCATGTCGTTCATGGTGGAGTAGGAGAGATATCAAATGTAGGCGTTTTTAAGGCACCTGGTACCCAGCTGTGGGGGAATCTGGAAGGGGAGACTGCAAGAAGCTCCGTTAATGCTCTGAGGCAATGTTTCTGTTCGCCTTGCAGGCTGAGTTAGCATAGTAGACTGGGTTGATGCAGCAAAATCACTTAGCATAGCAGACTGGGTTAGTATAGCAAGCAACCTACCTTGGGTAGATTGCACAGCAGGGCTTTGTTGTATATATGTGTATGTGTGTGTGTGTGTGTGTGTTTTTTTTTTATGCTGTGATGTGTGAGTGTCCAGTCTTTTCCAATAAGGGCTGGTATACAAGCAGGCTGTTGTTGTAGCCCTAAAACTCTTGCTTCAATCAAATAAGGTCTTGATTAGTTGCCATCATTAGTCAGATTAAGTGAT
The DNA here is from genome assembly GCA_019788955.1 of Albula glossodonta. Classification (NCBI taxonomy): domain Eukaryota; kingdom Metazoa; phylum Chordata; class Actinopteri; order Albuliformes; family Albulidae; genus Albula; species Albula glossodonta. The sequence continues at coordinate 354,633 of JAFBMS010000091.1, forward strand.
TTATTGCTGGGCTAGAAGAGAAGCTGGCTCACATATGGACCCCACTGGTGCCAGTACCTGTAACACACTCCTGCCCCTCTTAGATAGACAGAGCCCCCTTGGGATCTCAGTGTGTGCTTATGTACTCTCACCTGTATTTACAGATGTCATTGCTGCTATCAGACAGGCTTATAAATATAGCTCCTTACTAACTGGGAGAAATACATGCAGTAGATTTGTCTTTTTTTTTTTTTAATCGCCATTTCTTAATTGATCTTACTGGGTGTATTACCTGCTCTGTATTTTGTAATGTGTTGTGACTTCATTTATCCTTCATAGTTGCGTAATTTATTTATTTTATTTTTGTCTGTGGTGCACATTGGGGTATGGATACTTCAGATCAATATGAGAACCAAGGATTAAAAATTATTTAAATGAAAAAGGAATGCAGTCAGAGGCTGTGTAGTTGTATTCCTGTTCCAGACATTTTGCTGAAATCTCCCTCACCTGGGGGACCTACAGGTGTGTGTGTGTATGCGTGTCTGTGGAGGCCACATCATTATTGCCGTGGTTTCATCGCTGCTCCTTCGCTGCTTCCCAGGTGAAGGAGTGCACGGCTAACGTGCTCTTACTCTCTGAGGCTGCGCTGTGTTTTGGTGGGGGGGGGGGTGGCTGGACAGGGTAAGGGAGCAACTTTGAGGTCATGTCACATCTGTGCTATTCCCATTCCTGTAATTAAGTGTGTCTCATTTTAGGGGATGATTGGGGTTGACCCCCCCCCATTCCCTCAGGAAAAGACAGGCAGCAGCAGGTCTGAGTCTGTATGAGCGAAAGGGAGAGGGGAATTGTGTGGGTGGGGTGGGGGGGTGGCCCTGTAAACAAATACCCTGTTGCATTCTGGGAGTTGCCCCCAGGCTATTAGCCACAGATAATGTCTCTTCCTTTGTCCTGTCCTGCCGCGGCCTGCATCGGCAGCAGCTCGCGTCCGTCCTGCGGGGGATGAGACGAGACGAGTGGAGTCCCGAGACGCTTGACGGACGTCTGAAAAGAGCGTTTGGTTTAGCACAGACCCGCGGTCAGCCACTCCCTCTGGGGCTAATCAGTGAGCCGCTCCGGCCCAGCTCCGAACTGCTTCTCCAGGGGGGAACACTGGGAGTCCAAACGCACGGTTTTACTCAGGGCTGGGCGGGATTACAGCACTCTATATCACGACAACGACTGGGGCTTGGCTAAATATCGAGAACTATCGTGATGTATGCATTGGTATGCAAAAATTGTTCTTCACGGTAATTGTAGATGTTCATCATATTGCGTAATGATGACAAGGGTCCAATCAACCGCACATTCAATCATATTCATAATTGTCTATTAAGCTCTCATACACATTTCAGTCGACATTTCATCAAAGCAACATAATATTTCCTTGTTAGCTGATTATTTTGCTGACTGTTGGCAGCAGAATGGATATTGAAATATCACAGTATAAAAATACCATCATGATGTGATCAAAATTAGATTCGGTAAGCGATTATATCCTTTGATTGCTCAGCCCAGTTCTGGGCTGCGCTAATGGTCATCTGACGAACTTGGCTGCTATGCGTCGATTCACAAACACGTCTGGAAGAAAAAGGCCAATCCATGTGATCCACACAGTTTTATTTAAAAAAGAAAAAAATCAGGAAATGCTTTATTTCCCGAGACCTTCAGAAAGCGAGTTATGTAATTCTCAAGGAGTTGGCTCCATAACGCACAAACATGCGTGCTGACGTACGATCCAGCACAGGGATTATAAAATTCATGGACATTGGAAAAAATACTTCCACGTACACACATAATATGCATATATATATACGGGCATACTCAAACAAACACAGACAGAGTTCAGTCACCATAATTATACATTGCGTTGATATGGAATGCACATTCAGTACATATAAATAGAATATGTGTATGGATGTATGCATATATGTATGTGTGGGTACACATACAGAAGTGGGCTCCATAATGACAAAAACCACTGATGCGGAAACCGCATTCTGCAGGCACATGCGTACACATATACTTGTGTGTGTGTGTGTGTGTGTGTGTGAGCACATAGATTATAAATAGGACACTATCCTTCCATGCTTTGCTGTCTTCAGAGATGAATTACTGTGCGTTTTGTACGGTTAGATAGCCACCGAGCTCCTCCAAGCACACATCCCAGGGGACATACATCATTATTTAACTGGGGGCTCACAGCCCTCTGTGTGGTGGAGCCGCATCCACGCAAAGAGATGCCCCCCGCCCCCCCCCCCCCCCCCCACCTCCATCAAACACCCTCGCTGATTTCACCACGATCCCGTTTCTTTCCCACATTTTCTCTCTGTCTCTCTTCCTTACTCTGCCCCACCCTGTCTTTTTTCCTCATTCACTCATCCACCCTTTTTCCTCCCTCCCCTTCATCCCTTCATTCCCTCACTCCTTGGGGTTTTTATTTTATTTCTGCTGAGCGGCAGCCTTCCCATAAACCCTCTCCGCTGCCCCCCACCCCCCCCCCCCCCCACCCCCCAGGTCTGACCAAACAGTGGAGGGAGAGGTGGGAGGGTTAGGGGATTTTTGGAGTTGGGGGGGTCTTACAAGAGGAGAGAAGGTGTTGGCAGTGAGAACGGGAGCACCGCTGCCTAGCAACACGGGATGAAAAAAACCTGTCACGCTTTCTGTGTCGTATTTGTCATAGATTTTGTCTCTTAGTCTTTTTTTTTTTTTTAAATCCTCCGATTAGCCGCACGAGGTAGGCAGTATGGTCACCCGTCTCTGTGCCAGAGCTGGGAAAGAGAAGGGGTGCCGAGCTGGAAACCCCCCAAGCAAGACCGATTCCCTTTCTTTCCACCTGAGCGTCTCCCCTGACAGGGGCTGTTATCCCATCTTGGACAGAAACTCAATGAAACAAGGAGATATCCCAGGAAGTGAAAACACTGAGCCGTCTCATAAGAACCTAAGATCACCTAATGATGACAACAGGCTGCTCAACCCATCTAGGCTTGTCATTTACCCACAATTCCCAAGAGTCTGGTCAATGTCTAAGGCATTACATTACATTACATGATAGTTATTTAGCTTACACTTTTATCCAAAGTGACTTACAGTTGATGAGGCTAACCAAGGGCCAATTACACAAATGTGGGGTTAAGGGCTTTGCTCAAGGGCCCAACAGCAATGGTGTTCTTGCTGTGGCTGGGCTTGAACCACCAACCTCAAGGGTCCAGGTAGACTACAGGCTGTCCCTGGGCCGGGCCCCAAAGACCCCAGTGGTCTCCACCTGGACATGACCTGGCAAGCAAGGACAACTCTCTGCATGGGGGAAGAACCCTCTCTGATATCAGGGCACAATTTACCTTTAACACAGCTTACCTGTGCAGGTAACCTGTGTGTACCAGCTTACCATGCTGCACTAACAGAACTCAACCTGGTATGATAACGAGCCAGCAAAATGTGCAGAGGCAGCAGGTGTGAGGAACATTGGTTAAGGATACGTAAAAGTTCATATATTTTAAGTTTTATGTATTTTAATCCTACCTCAATCAGTACAGCTATTAAACAAATATGATTGGTTTTGAATGATGTCTGCCATTAACCTTTATGCATAAACACATTTGTTTATCTATTTGGGAATAAACTTCAAAAATGTATTTCTTCATGTTTGCAGTACAGTTGATGCAAAGAACTCTAGCCAAACATACTTCACAGACGATGCAATATAAGTTGTAATGAACAAAGTAAAACCGAAGCAAAACTATTTATGATGTTTTTGGGGGTAAGTGGGGTTTTTTTTTTTTCTCAGAGTCAGAAGAGGCTGACAGAAAGGCCAGAGGGACTGGTAGGGGGTATCCGGAAGGCAGTGGAGTTTTCCACTTGAGCTGGTCCCTCTCTCTGAGAATACCCCTCCAGTCTCCGAGTGGAGTGGAGGATACAGGTCCTGTTTTATTCATGGCCCATTATTTCTGCACACACCCGGCCATTCGCTGTGAAGGTGATTTTTGGCTGGGGTGCGGAGGTGGGGGTGGGGGTGGGTGTGGGTTGGGGGGGGGTGTGGGGGGGGGGGGGGGTGGGGGGGGTGTAGGTGTGGAGGGAGCAGTGAGAAAGGGGTGCGTCGGTTGCTCAGAGAGCCCATTCAGAATTATCCTCCAATCCTGCCTGCAGCTCAGTCACTCGCCCTCTATGTTCACTTCTTGGCCTGATATTTGTGTTTTTCTCTCTATCTTTTGTTTTTGCTTATTTGCCTGGCCTCCTTCACTCCTACTCTCTTTCCCTAACTCTCTTTCTTTCTCTCTTTGCTATTCTCTTTCTCCCCTTTCTGTGTCTCTCCCCATTCCATCTTTCTCTAACATTTTGCCTTCTTCCATTTTACCTCTTTGTCTCTCACTCTTTTTCTTTCTCCCCGTTATTTCTTTTTCTACCATATCTCCCTGTTCTCTGTTCCCTGTTTCTCTCTACCCTATTGCTATCTCTCTCACTCCTTCTCTCTCCCCATTTCATCTTTCTCTACAATCTCTCCCTCTCCTCAGTATTCCCTCTCTCCCTCTCTTTTTCTCTGTTACTCTTTTCCTCCCTCCGCTCACCTCCTCCTCCTCCCCCCTCAGGTTTCCGAGGAATCACAAGACTGGAGCGCAGTGTTTTCACCACGGCTGTCACATGCTGCTTAATTCAAATAGACTGTGATAATTCCCCCTTTCAGTCATCCCCAGGCCCCCGTGTGCAGGCGCACAACAACCAGGGGGTTACCATGGCAATGCCGGAGGGCGGGGAAGGGGGATGGGGGAGGGGGGAGGGCCCTCATTTTCTCCCCTCCATCTCCCCAAACACTGTCCGGCTGTCCACATTTTGGCTGCTTGATCCCCTTATACCCCCCCCCCCCCCCCCCCAAAATACAGACAATTCTTCTGGCCGCAATGACTTCACCTCCTTTTCCTTCCCTTACACCACAGCCCCCCCCCCCATCCACCCCCTCTTCCCCAGCCTATCAGTGGACCGTTCTGTGGTGACAGTGAGTAAGTGAGGTGGATTTGATCCATCAGCTATGTGTGCTTCTTGCTTGGCTGTTTCCCCCCTCTGGATTTTTCTTTTGCCCCACCCCCCCCACACCCCCAGCCCCCACACACACACAAACTCACCCACAAACACACATACACACCATAAAATGAAGCACAGGTCTTTTGGTTCACTGCCTTGGATTACTCTGTACAGTAGATTTGCACATTACCCTGTCTCAGAGCTGTGGGACCCCAGGCATTCTCGCTCTCTCCACAGCATAAGCAGATGGGAGAGGGGGCCGGGGATTAGGGCTGGGGGGGGGTGGTGGGGGGCAGGGCAGAGGTGGAGGGGGCAAGCAGAATTATCTCATGATGCAAGATGTGGGGAATTAAGACCCCCTACTTCCTGTTTTAATGCGCACCCAGCAAGGCCTAACATTGCTAACTTCCTGGAGGATTCTTTTATTCATCTTTGACTTTATCCCTTAAGTGTCTTTCACTGTTCATTCATTTTTTTTCTTAGCTTTTTTTTTTGCTTTTTCTTTTTCCCCTGAGGCCTGTGAGGCTTAAAACAGTGAGGTCAGTTCACCCCACTGCAGAGAAGGCTAGCACACACACACACACACACACACACACACACACTCACACACATTCACACACACACACACACACACACACACACACACACACACACACACACACACACTCACACACACACACACACACACACATTCACACACACACACTCACATGTATGCACAAATTCACACATGCTCACTGACACACACAGACACGCACATATGAACAAAAATTCTCACACACACGCATTCACAAACACTTACGCACACATGCATTACACACACACTCTTGCTGACACACAAACGTACATGCATACACGTGCACACACACAACCATACACATTTACATGCATGCAAGCACACACAGACACATGCATGCACACTCATTCACGCGCACAGCCACACACATTATCACTAATAAACGCTCACATTATGTGCACACACACACACACACGTGCATACACACATGCATACATACACACACACACACACACACATGCATACACATATGGGTGTCTGGTGAGTGCAACCTGCAGCCACAGCCCCTGATCGTGCTCATTCTTCCCCACAGGGTCACAGCCTCTCACTGTCTGAGCTTTAAAAGTGTCTCAGTCTGGGCCAGACAAACGGGGACGGAAAGAGCTGGAGAGAGGTGAAACAGGGAGGCAGAGAAAGAAAGGTACAAAAAGAGCTGGAGAGAGGACAAAAACTGAAGCAAACACAGAAAGGGAGGTACTGAAAAGAGTGATAATGAGAGGGAGGGGGGCTGGTTGGGGGCTGAAAGGAGGGGGGCCGGTTGTGAGAGATGGAGTAAGGGACACAGAGAGACAGGTGCACAGGAAAAGGTATTAGATGTAAAGATAAGGGCTGGGCAAAGGTAAGGAAGGAGAAGGAGAGAGAAAGAGAGTGAGAAGAGGTAGAAACAGAAACTAGGCGTTGAGATGCAGACAAAGAGATTGAGAGTGAGCGTTTGAAGGAGTGGACACAGAGAACATTGGAAGGCCGGGAAAGGGAAGGAGTGATGGTGCAGAAAGATTGAAGAAGCAAAGGTGAGAGATATTGAGAGAGGTGGTAGAGGAAACGACTACAACGAGATGTTGTAGGAGATAAAGAGAAAAAGAGTGAGGTTTCTTGCAAGAGTGCGTAAAGAGGAGGCTTCAGGCAGTGCCATTAAAATGCCGATTGACTAATTTGAATGTTTTTCAGCTGGTGCATCGCATCCTGCTGTTTGACAATGGTGTCGCACAATGATCCAGAAATGAACATGCCCGTGAAAGTACGAGCCATAAAAGTACATTTTACCGACTCCCTGCAAAAATGACTTCCCAGCATGCTGTGGTGTGCCCATTTGCATACATTACAGATGCGGTGTAGCTGTCGTGCTCATAAAGCACCAAGACCGTGAGCTGGTTCCATTTTATGAGCAATTCTAGGTAAAATCATGAATGAAGTGTGGCTGGACTGGAAGTCTAACACTGGGATTCCTATGGTCAGCCCTGCAGACTCTCTCATGTCTCTGTCACGCTGTCCCAGATTGAACCGTTTTTTGCCCTGGCATACTAATCTCGTGACCTCACACGGCTGAGCCGTTCTGCTATCAGTTTTAATAAGTACCCTGAGCCGCAGCTGAACAGGTAGAGAGCCCCGCCATCTCAGAGCACTGTTTTAACAGACCAAAGTCATGGTGCAGTGGTCTACACATTACCTCCAGCAATTGCAGCTGTGTTTATTTCAAAACCATGCAGATTCAATTTCACAAAGACTTGAGTCATTCAGTAATGGGTGTGCAACCGTTACACTCCAAACTGCTATGAAATTAGCATTTCCCTCACACACTGACATTACACAGATACAGGGGTCTTAAATAAATATAATGTGCTAATTACCGAATATCAAATGTTATTTATTGTTGTGATTACACCATACGTTTTCACTGTCAAAGTGGACCTCTCATCGTCATGTGACCACTTGAGAGAGACAGATTGTGACACGCTCTCAAAGCATCAGAAAAATCGGGGACACTTTTTCATTTTGCAGGCTTATATCATTAAAATGATCAATGTTAATATCTATGAAGTAAAAAAATGGGGACAATTCTGGATCCCGTAATTTTAACATGGTAAACCGTGTCAGAAAAATCATAGTTTACAGTAGTATGATGGCGAGTGAATTTTAGACTATGGAACACATAATAAAATCGTCAAACTACAATGGTTCAGTGAAGTGCATTTAATTATCTTCCCAGTCGCAATAACATCCAATAGCACAATAACATCATTTTGCGGGCGGTTTTGAATGCACAGAAGAAATCTCGGACATTTTCGGCTCCCAAAATGGGGGACTGTCCCCAGAAATTGGGAACGTCTGGTTACGCCACCATAGTAACAGGCAGCATTATTGTGCTGTATTTACTCAGCCTCTGCCCCTGGTGCTCGATTGAGATCAGTTCTTTTACCAACCATACCCAGCCCTTCAATTCGTGTCATAACCATTATAAAGAGGATGTCAGACAGAACCTCCCCATGAAAAGATTATTGCATAAAGAGCTTTGAATTCAGCTAAAAGTAAAATAATAATTATCACAGAGGAGGGCGCTTTCTTTCCCAGTGTCTTTTTTCAACCCCGAGTTAAAAGAGCAGCGTCTCGGCGTGAAAGGACAGATCATCGCCTAAGGCCCAAGTACGCGCTGGAAATGAGGGGGGATAAAAGTGTAAAACGTGATAACAAATAATTTACACTCCCTGGTCTCTGCAGCCCAGCTGAACTGTCCTCCTGCCCTGCTAATGCCCCCCTGAGCTGGGGGACAGCAGTGGGTCACTGCCTGTAGCAGGGCCCTGTCTCTGTTTATAGGCCTGGCTGTATTGCTGTGTGACTGCGGTCTCTCACGTTGCTCTCGCCCCTGCTATCTCGGTCTATATAAAATATGAAATGTATCTGTTCATTGCTGTTCTTAGTTAACATTTGCATAGGAAGTTCTTTGTTTCTCTGTCATTCTCATATGTATAGGTATCCTCTCTCTCTCTCTCTTTTCTCTCACTGTAATCCCCCCCCCCCCAATCTGTATGTGTATGTGTGTATATTGTCATTAAAATACCACATTATTTCAGGGTGTATTTGATAGCGTATTGTTGTTTACTCACGTTGCTCGCCCCTCTCTCCCTGTCTCGGTCAGTCGCTGATCTTCCTGGGCTGTGTGGCTGCGGCCGGCCTGGGGCTGAACCTGCTCTTCCTGGCCATCTATCTCAGCTGCTTGTGCTGCTGCCGGAAGGACGAGGAGGAGGAGAGCAAGAGGCCCAACTCCTGCTGCGTCACCTGGTCCGCCGTGGCCGCCGGGCTCATCAGCTGGTGAGGGAGCCGGACGCTAACGGGCGAACTGGCCAACGGGCTACAGCAGCCAACGTTTCGTCAGTTTCTGCTGCACCCAGCTCAAACTCACACACAGTCTCTTTCTCTCACTCTCTCACACATACAGACACACATACATAATATCCCTACAGCCGTTGGTGAGGGAGCCGGACACTAATGGGCTAACTGGCCAACGGGCTACAGCAGCCAACATTTCGTCAGTTTCTGCTGCTCCCATCTCAAACTCACACACAGTCTCTTTCTCTCGCTCTCTCTCACACGGGCTACAGCAGCCACCGTTTCGTCAGTTGCTGCTACACCCATCTCACACGTAGACACTCTCTCTTTCTCTCACTCTCTCACACAGACAGACACACACACACACACACACACACAGACTCACATACATAATGTCCCTACATCCATTAATGAGAATTCCAGGTGCTAACGGTGTAGCACAGCCACCGTTTCATCTGTTACTGCTACACCCGTCTCACACTCACATACTGTCTCTCTCTCCCTCACATACACACACACAAACACACACACACAATGCCCCTGCATTGGTTGGTGAGAGTGCCAGGTGCTAATGGGCTAGCGCATCCACCGTGTCATTAGTCACTGTTACACCCATCTTGTACACACTCACTGCGTCTCTCACTTGCACAAACACACACAGGCACACACACAACGCCCCTACATCAGTTGGTGAGGATGCCAGGCGCTAACGGGCTAGCACAGCAACTGTTTTGTCAGTTACTATTTTCCACTACCCCCCTCCCCCCACCACTGCCACCAGGCACATACTGCAGGTGAGATAGTTAAGCTCTAAACAGTCTACCGTAACCACTGTTACCCCAATAATAGCTGTTACCTAGTGCTAGAGAAACACACACACACACACACACACGTAAGCCCATGTCAGCTGTTTTGAGGGTGCTATCCTGCTAAAAGACTAGTGCTGCTGCCATTTTGTTTTGATCACTGAAGGAGAGTTTGATTAATTTTACTGTCCTAAGCTTCCCTGCTCTCTGATTGGATCCTGTAGAGTTCTGGTGCTGGTTTTGATTGGCTGGGGCTGTCAGTCATTTCATGCACACACAGCCTCCATTTTGGGATTCCTCAGAGATGGCGACTGACCGTTGGTTTACTCACAAAAGCCCTTTTCCAGGGAAGTTGAGCAGTTATACCACATTGGAGTGAGAAATTAGTCTAGCTCACAGTTATGAGTCTGACGAATGAGGCTAACCCCCCCCCCCCCCCAACCCCACACACCCCCCGGGCATGCTGGTTTTCGCTCAAGCCCTGCCCCATTAATTAGATCTGACTGGGCTGTTAAATGAATACAGATTTGCTGTTGAAGTCACTTGACAGTCACTTTATGTACTCACCGAAGGTCCCCTGTGGAAGGAGTGTGAAGCGAGGTGTTTGAGTGACGTGGTGTGTGGCCTGGGGTTACTGTGTGTGAGTGTGTGAGTGTGTGTGCGTGCGTGCGTGCGCGTGTGTGTGTGCGTGTGTGTGTGTGTGTGTGTGTGTGCACGTGTGTGCGTGTGTGTGTGTGTGTGAGTGTGTGTGTTTGTGTGAGTGTGTGTGTGTGTGTGTGTGTGTGTGTGTGTGTGAGTGTGTGTGTGTGTGAGTGTGCGTGTGTGTGAGTGTGTGCGTGTGTGTGTTTGTGTGTGTGTGTGCATGTGAGTGCGTGCGTGTGTGTGTATGTGTGTGTGCGCATGTGAGTACGTGCATGTGAGTGTGTGTGTGTGTGTTTTTGTGAGTGTGTGTGTGTGTGTGTGCGTGTGTGTGTGTGTGTGTGTGAGTGTGCGTGTGTGTGTGTGCGTGTGTGTGTGTGTGTGTGTTTGTGTGTGTGTGTGCATGTGAGTGCGTGCGTGTGTGTGTGCGTGTGTGAGTACGCGCGTGTGAGTGTGTGTTTGTACCAGCAGCAGAAAGAAAAGTTCCAAAGTTAAAACTGTGTTGATTTCTTTTCTGTGCACTTCATTTGCCCAATAGGGCACAGACTGCTCTCACTGTAATTAAGATTAATAGTTTGTTTCAAGGCTGAGACCAGTGGAGCACAGCTTGTTGATGTTTGTAGCTGTGAGACTGGGGTCCGGGAGTTGTGGAAAGCACTGCATTGTGGGATACAGAAAGAGCGCTTGGAGTTGGACTGAGCTGGGAGACAAGAGAGAGGGATGGTCCATGAAGGGCAGGGAGATGGGATAGAGGCTCAGGGTGGGGGGGTTGGAAGAGGTTGGGGCTCTGATGGGGTTTGGGGGTGGGGGTTGTATCGGGGATGCACAGGCAGAAGGACTGGGAGCAGGAGTCCAGGAAGTTGAAAATAGAAATGGGATGTCTCTTTAGAGATGGGAGCTTGGTGTGTACATACTTGGATAAAGGTATGTGAATCTCGATAAAGGTGAGCAACATGTATTGTAATGAGTCTGGATGAAGACAGATACCAGATCTCAGGTACCAGATATCACCTGAAGAGTCCGGTGTATTCCCAGTGGAAATACATATAGGTAATATGTATAAAATATTGCAAAATCAGACTGACTCTGGTTAGAGCGTTCCTCCTCCTCTTTCACAAAACTATGTCAGTGTGTCATAGCGTATATAGACAGCTACCAGTCTTGCTCCTGTGAGAATACAATTCAGCTGGATTTATCCGCTTCCTTTTTTTTTTGGCAGTCCCGGGAGAGTGTCATGTGACTTTGCAAATTCCTGAAAAATATCTCTTGCATCATCACTACTGTGTGTACACAGCGTCTGTCCGCCCACACTGTCTGCGCCAGGCAGCCCAGGGATCTGGACCTTAAGCTGGAGCTTCAGCAAGGTGCACCACACGCTAGTGATGGAGGGAGAGGAGTTTCACTGAACCAAAAACTGGAGCAGCTACAGTGTATTAGCTGTAGCTCAGTGCTTTGGACCAATTATAGCATTGGATATGGGGAGAGAGGCATTTCTGATTGGTTAAAACAAGTTAATGATTGATAGCTGAATGTTGTTCCTCAGCCATCAGTACCAAATGCTGTCTGACACATTGTCATCACATTTGTCTTTGCACTCTTTATTTTCTCATGAGCAGGTGTTCACACTTTCAGCAATGTGGGACTTCAGCTGTATATATATATATATATATATATATATATCTGTGTATTAGCCTCTTTTAAAGGAGTAATTTGCCTCAGCACATTAGAGAAAATAAGGCTGTCTGAGAGCTGACTGATGATGAGGAACATGGGATTGAATTTGGGCAAGGTAGCTGTACCTCGCTAGCATCTGCTAACGGAGGTCACAGTTTGCGAGATCAATATCGAGGTCTGGAGCAGTCTCATTGGTTCCAGCGAGATTTATGTTTACCGATGCATCTTCAGCGGTTCGATTGTCCACCTCCAGCGAGAGCTCCGCCTCTGTGCGATGATCATTTGCGTGGAAGATGTAACTGGCCATTGGTTTATTAGCAAAGAACATCCCCTTTGAGTTGCGGGGACTTATTTTGTGCGTATCCCTTATCTTCTGTGCCAGAGTAAGTGAGGATACTTGTAAGCTAATCTGGATCAGAGAACCGTTTTGATTAGATTCAGGGGAGGCAAGGAAGGCTTAACATACAGACTTACATTAGCACAGAAGCTAACGCAGAGGACAGACCTAGAGAGACAAAATGAGAGAGAGAGAGAACGAAAGAGAGAGCCCATGACCTTCAACATCCTTTCGCAAAGGGATTGTAACTTTCATGAAAAGGTCATTGCAGTTGTTCTTTTTGTTGTAATATGAGTAGCAGTAGAATAATATAGCCTTTTAAGGGCAGCCTGTATGGGCCCACCCTCCTTTTGTCTGTGTTATCTGCAAAGATGCCATGTTTCCAGCTCAGGTTTGACTTGCTTCATTGTGTCCTAATATCGGTCTCAAGAGAGAGACCTGGAGAGAGAGGGAGGGAAAGAGGGGGATGTAGTTGTAAAATGTAGAGAAAGAATGAGGTACAGAGAAGGAAGTGACTGGTTCTTGGGGAAGGAGAGGAAAGACAGACAGAAGGGGAAACTGTGTCTGTCTGGTTAGGTTTTCCCATCATGCACCAGGTGAAAAGGACACAGGAAGTCAGGCTCCTTTGCCAGGCTCTGTGGTCGTAGGGATGGATCACAGTGCTGATCGGCGTGGTTCTGCGGATTCCAAACACAGCCCACATTGTGACAACAGGTAATACTGCATAACAGCAGGTAAGACCCGGCCCCTGGCTGAAGACCAAGGTCCTCAGCCAAGTGAACTAATTGCACTCTTGTTAAAGTTTCAGGGGGTGAAGCTGCCCCCTGTAGAAAATGTCAGGTGGTGGGTGCCATCTCTGACTTCTGCAACATACAGAGCCTCTCATTTAAAAAAAAAAAATTCTCCCTGACGATTGTACCTGCCTGCCAAAAGCGGACAGTTTCTTGCAGTTTTTTTTTTCCGTGACCCATTTGTGGTGCGACCCATTTTCTTCTTTCGAGAGTGGTTGGCGCACTGCAGAGAGCGAGAGAGAGAGAGAGAGAGAGAGAGAGAGAGAGAGAGAGAGGGGTCTTCAACGGTCACCACCCAAAAAAAGATTTTACTAAATCATGGGTTGCTAGGTAGGGGGAAGCAACAGGCCTGGAAATTACAGCTATCAGCCAGACTCTGATAGGGAGCAAAGAATTATGGGATATGCAGAAGTGATGCATTTCTAAAGTGGCAACAGCAATTTTCCCACACTTCAGTTAATCAATAAATCTATACCAAGCCAGGTAAATAAGTCATTATTTTTGTTCAGCAACATTTACTAATTGGTTTTCATGCAGCAATTCCCAATGGCCCTTTCCCAGACGGACTCAAAAAAAAAAGATAACTCTAGTGAAACAGATTTGGGAAGAAAAATATTATTCCTGACCCCTTTAGGTAATTGGCCCAAACACCAGTAAACTCGACCAGCTGCTGTCAGGACTGAATTTTGGGATCTGTAATTTTTTTTTTTGTTGGGGGGGTGGCAAGGGCCTTTGTGATGCTGGCCTCTTAATATCTCATCCGGATAGTTTCAAAAAGGCATGAGGCTGTTCAGAAGGTGAAGGCCGGTTGAACTCCTTACTAGTTAATAATTATTAATATTAATAAGTATTATTATCTCCCCACCACCTCTCCCTTCATATTCGTATTACCTTATTCCCCTTATTGGTTTTTTTGCATTGTGTACCCTTAAAACCACAAAATGAACCAATGGTCAGTGCAGCTTTTTGGTACCAGCCTTCCACCCTGCACTGTCGCCTGGTAACTGGTGGTGTGGCATGAATAAGATTGTTGCAGCTGTGATTGAAAAAGGAACCTGATTCGCTCTGTTCTAGATTCTTTGCACCGCCCCATTCCGCAGCATTATTACCCAACAAAGCGTCAGTGAACATCATGTGCGACAAACTGACAGGAGATGAAGATGTCATGTTCCTCCATGTGTCATTTGATTTTAATAAAAACTATAACAAGAGAACAAATGATTGCATATTTAACCAGTTTTTTTTCTTTTGCATAATCATGTGACAGTCATTTTAGAGGGGTAGCTGATCGAGTTATAGCACTTTTAACATTCCAGCCTACTCTGTTAAGAGAAGGGAACATTGTCATGGGTGTAAGTGCAGGGGCCTGACGCTGTTTAGCCAGGAGTGACCATTAACCCCTTCCTGTCCTGGCCAAAACTGTCACACATAGGGAGCTACCTCCTTCTATCACGTAGAGCAGTGGCTCTCAAGTTTGGTCCTCAGGCTTAATGACCAATTAATACAACTGATTACACAATTAACTGAAATAACCTCATTTCTTTAGCATAAACACGTTGTGTCTGTTCAGGTGAAAATGAAAACAAATGTGTAGTGTGGCTCTCTGAAAAAAAAAAAAAAAACATCAATATAGGGAGCACTACCGCCTTAGAGAAATGGTTTACTACCCGAAATGGAAATCCCCCAGCTTCAGAAAGTATAAATGTAACCATGTACTTATTAAACCCATACGGTAAAACCAGCTGATTGTAATTAGCTCAACTCTTCAGCCAGGTGGAGGAAGCTGATTAGTGAAATCAGCTGGTTTGGTGCAGGGGTTGAACACATTCATGCACTGCGTCCAAAACCGCACACCACGCCCTACATAGTAGGCAAAAATCAGTACACGTAGTATGTAGTGTGTCCGAAATCTCGAACCGGCTGAATCAGTATGCGAGCATTACCCAGATGGCGTACTGTTTCCGATAAAATTCTGCAGTATGCAAGGACTGCACACTGCGCTATCCCACAAGGCCGTTGGGTGGATAGATACCAAAGGAGAGGACGGTAGAGACGGCAAACTTCTATGAAGTTTGATGACGGATGTACATCAGTTGTAAACCTCCGGCTATTAGACTGAAGAAAATAGCGACCGTTACATGTATGGTGGTATGTCCGAACACTCGCATACTGCACTGAGTACTAGGCACTACGTTGACATCAGAACAGTATGCTTGTGGTTCAAATTTAGTAGGCACTGATTTGTATGTATGTATGTATGTATGAACTGAGGCCACAGCTGTTCCCAGCCCTGGTCTAGAGGGAAAACTGTGTACTCGGGGTTTTGCTCCAACAATAATACTGAATCCTCATGTACTATAAGCTGTTCATTGTTTTTAATTAGGCAATTTTCATGTCTCATTAGGGATGAGTTTCCCTCTTATTGCCACATTATGTAAGAAACAAATCTGATATTCTTGTTACATAGAATTTTTATCCCTTACGCTTCTAAGAACTTTTAATCAGTAGGACCGGACCTCAGAGAATTCGATTTTCTCTAATGTGCCGACACGAATGATTCCTTTAAGAGGGTAAAGTTGTGAAGGAGTAATTGGTAATAATTAATTAATAATAATAAAAACCTACAGCTGAAATATGTAAATGCCTAAACGCAGACAGTGTGAGCACCTGCTCATTGAAACTAAAACTATTTGTTGAAAATAAATAATTCAAACGTTACGGCAATGAGCCACAATGACTGCATCATGTTAAAATACACGAATTTTCAATGTTCAGGATTATGAAACTAAGACAGATTTTCAGCACTCATATACAGAGGTACCCCAGGATTAAGGTTGAAGACCCCTAAACTAGGATCACTAGCTTACAGCAGGTCCTGTCCCAGTCCCCGAATGGAGCGGTTTCTGTTGGATATCATGGTTTCCTTTCAGTTAGAAAGGAACCTGCCTTAGACCTCCCTGCACCAGACACCCAACCACATGCTGGCTGTCAGTCCAGTCATATTCCTTACGATTTATCTGTTTTAGTGCAGCTTCAGTACCCCCTCCCCCCCTCCCCAAAATGAAGATATATAGCAGGCCATCAGTCAACAATCTCCATAAATCTTAGTTTTGTCCCAGATCAGCTGGTTTGTGTGTAGTCATCAGTTTTTTTATTGAAAAGAGCCAGGTACTGCATTCTGGTGCATTCCACATTAGGCTGTGTAGATATAATGCACCCCCTTGTCTTAGAGACGCCCTGTCTTATTATGGGATGCAGCAGACCTTGCTGTAGGCATTAGTTATCCGTCTGGTCAGGTGGTCCCGTGTCCCTGACTAACACATTGACTGCAAACTTGCTTAACCCTTTGTTGCATCATGCTACGCTATTTAAGTCTTTTTTTTTTGCCGTAGGGTAATGTGACTGTTAAGTTATTTAGGCCGACCAGATGACCATGTAATACCATGTAATAGAGGTCATCTGGGCCCTATCTTCTGAGGTATGGGGCATGGGGGCCAGATTGTGGGGGGTGGGGGGGTGGATAGGTGGGATAACATTAATTGAGCAGGACAGGATGGGAACAGGGCTCGCAGAGCTGTAGGCTTTTGTGCGGTAGTACTGCAGCGACCATGTGAAAATGAAATGAGTTTTAGTAGCAGCAGTAGAAGTATCAGTAGTAGTTATAGGCAGCTGTGATAGTAGTAACAGTAGCAATAGTAATTGCAGTTGACTGCTATCAGTGGTTGTATTACAGGGTTCTCCTTCGGGAATATTACAGTGACGCTCTGCCATGATATTCCCTTTCTACTGCCGCTACGCAAAATTAGCCACATTAGCTGATACAGTGACCAACGTACAAGAGGATGAGGAATTGAAAGTCCAGATTAGATTTTATATTCTTTTTAGATTTTAGCGGTTATATCAGCGCGTTTTAAAGTATAGTCTGCTGAAGGTAACAGACCCTGCTGATGCAGGTCCTGTGTTTATGGCCGTTCCATGTCTGGGTTCGGAGGACGTGATGAGCTACTTTGAAAAACATTCACTAGTAGTACGAGTTGCAGTCTTAAGAGGCAGCAGTTGCAGTTGGTCTTGTAGTAGTAATATGAGTATCAGTGGTAGAAACACAGAGTGAGCACATACTAACCCGCAGCTTGCTACGGTCTGGAAGGTTCTGTAAGATTTCTACTGGCTTGCTGTTCTTTTCTGTTCTTAAGTGGGTTATCACAAGCACTGTCACTGGATGCGCTTGAGTAGATCAACTGTATTCCAATTCCCATGATCCTTAGCCATCCACCCCCCCCCCCCAGCCCGCCCTGCCTTAGTCCATTACCTCATGCTTCATGTACACATACATACCTCCAGTGGTGGTAACAAGGCAACGCATTTACGTAATCCGCGCACAAAATGAACACATTTGAAAAGGACAGCTGTCAGGGGAGGAAATGTCAGTAGAAATGCAACCTTTATGTATGCTCATTAAAATGAAATAAATGTTATTGATGTTTTTTTGCTAGTTTTATTTTTTCAGAATTGCCAGCAGCCGTGTTATATTTAAGATCTAAATGTCAGACTGACTGTTCAATCTCCCCCTCAAGGGGCTCTTTCATTCATTATTTATTTAATTGTTTTTTTTTCCCCCCTCACCATTTCCTTCTCCTGAACCCAACCCCCCTGTTCCCCGTTCCCGCTCCCAAAACAGAAATGCGACCAGGCCATCTGTTCTTCAAAAAATGAAATTGTTTTAATGTGATTTTAGTGTTTGGCTTCCTCTCTGTCGTCTCTCCTTGTGTGGTTAAGGATCTGAGTCATGGGCTAATGCCATAACGGCCGATGTCTTCAGTTCCGTACCAAAAACAGCAACTCTCTGAAAGACAATGAGTTTTAATCATGTTTGGTGGCCTAGGCCTCTGAGCTGTGCCTTGTTTTCAATTTTATTACTGGGTTCTAATCCAATAAAATCAACCAGTTTTTATTACTGTCCTTTTCCTTCAAAGAACTTTAAATTGGAAGGAATTGAAAATTTGGCCCTTTTAATTAAGTTTATTATTATTTGTTGTTTTATATATATATATATATATATATATATATATATATTACATATTCATTCAGTACAAACCAGCTTCTCCAAAAAGAATCTGGGTCTAAACTTGTCTGCAAAGGAAAGAAAAACAGTTAATCCATAGCGCTAAGAGAATTACCACGATACCACTGAGCTGGTTGATCGCAAACAGTTCTCATCTTTTATCCGATAAAACGATGTACTGGATCATGGGCTGGTCAGTCTGCTGACTCAAGGTATCTGGCGGAAGACTGATCCTTTTTCCCATTTGTACCAGGACCTTGTTGCCTCTCATCCACAGTGATCCGCTAAGATCTCTAAGGGGCTCTGTGAATAAGCAGATCCATTAGCTCTGATCTATCTTGGGGGGTCCTGAGGATCTAAGGCCTTTAACTTAACTCCTCCACAGGACCCTTTCATCGGGATCTCCCTGATAGATTCTTCCCTTAACCCCAATGAATGGAATGGGTGTGCCTCAAAGGTCAGACCTGGGCACATTTGTATTCCTCTGCTTTGTCCTCCCATAACTTCCTGAACCCTGAGAAGCCCCCTATAACAATACATTGGTGGAACACAATGAAACAATGAAAAGAAGATGAAGAAATAAAACAAAAAAACCGTGATAAAAGGCCTTCTTTAAAAAAGAAAACAATGATTTAATTAGTGGCTTAAAGAGTGGAGCAGAGGGGGATTCTCTGAAATTCTGCGGAAGTGAGTTCCTGAGTAGCGGGACATAAAAATTCTCACAGATATTTTGATTTTCCTCTGCCCGGTGTTTGTGTGTGCAGATTTCCTCCTGAGTCAGGGCACACTTTGTGGTCAGAATCTGATACAACCTTTCAGACCTGCTCTCTGGAACAAACAGAAGAAAAAAAAACCTATTAAGACACACCAACAACCTGTCCTCAGAAAGACTGGCGTGACATTTAGAGAAACGTTTGAAAGCTCTCTCATCTTCGGTACCGTGGCGCTGATCCACAGCTCAAAATCTTTTCTGTGTGGTATCCAGGCCCTGCGTTCATTCTTGCCTCCCAAGACCGGTGGTATCAGGCCCATCAAAGCTGCTCATAACTGGACTGGCTTGCTGGTGGGCCCCCACACACTGTGCCATGCTTTTAGCTTGTTTCATCGCAGTGACCACTGTGCTGGAACCCACTTGCTTCCTCTGTTACCCATTACCACTCAATAACACACACACACACACCCACACACACACATACCATCTGACCTCAGACCACACATTCCCCCTCCTCCCATGTTCTCGCTTGTGTTAGCCATCTTGTCAGCCATTTCCCTGGGTGAGATTTAATTGATCTTCCAGCTTAAAAACTCTGACCTTCAATCGATGTCCCTCCAGACTCAGGTCGATGAAGACCCGTGTGTTTTTAAACCTTTCCGCTTGATTGCACAATAAAACATCGTCCAAACATCCAGGAGCAACAGCGGTTAGTGAGTTCTGTGTCTCCTCACGGAAGGTCTGGCTGCATCTGAAAGCTCTGAAGTATTTCTTCCATTCTTCCGACTGATCTGTAAAGCATGGATGGGAGGAGATGATGAGGCAGAAACTTCACCCAGTCAATCCTCACTCACTTCAGATCAGTGAAATGACAAAGAATGGAGGGGAGGGGAGAATTTGGGGCCTATGCTTGAGTTCCATTCTCCAGGTCCAGCACCAAACAGCACCCCCTTGCCCCCCCCCTCCGCCCTCCCCTTAGGGTTGAGGTTTCCTATTGGCTGCATCCAAGCCAGCCTGGCTTCCTGTTTTCCCACTATGGCTGGGCACCCTGGAGAGCAAGCAAGGTAGTAAGCTAGAGGGGTTGGCAGATCTCTCCTATATCAAACGGCCAACTGCTATCCAGATTGCGGACAGTGGAGCTTTAATGAAATAACTGGCCTGATTTGGTCTCTCGCTGCGTCAGGCACCGGTCTGCTGCCGGCTTTCCACACTAATTGACATCAGCAACACAACAACATCTGGGTGCCTGTGTTCAGATATTGATTTTCATCTTTTGGTCCTTATACAGTCATATTTTGTGCATGTCACTTTTATTGCTATTACAAGACCTTAGAAATACAGCAGTGAAGATCTGAGATGTTACACTTTTAAGGTCCAGCGCAGTGAGAATTACTTAATTTTTCTTTGTAATGGATTTGTCAATGAGCACTTAATTTGTATGCATAATTCTAATGCACTCCCAGACTCGGTCATTAAAGAAGGGGATTTTTAAACTGCCACTTCATCTCTTGAGTTCATTTCTGTTAATGCCTTTCTTTTTTGCGTCTGTGCAATTTTTCTTCTTTTGCTCACTGCACTTTCGATCCCATTTGTTTGCATCTGTTTGGAAATGGTTGCTGTTATGGTTGTACTATTGACTGAAACACATTCTCCTCCCAGATGTATTTTTCTGCAATTACAGATTTCTGCTGGGGGATTGTCGAAGATATTGGCTGTGCTCCTTTCCATCTTTTGGGAACACAGGATTAAACCGCATTTCCTTTTTTCCTCCCATTCAAATCTGCTTTATTCATTCTCTCTTTTGGGAAATTTCATAGCTTGGTTTTTTGTTTTTTGGTTAGTTTGGGTTTTTTTTCACGAATTCCCCAGTTTTAGACTTCATAACAACCCGATGGAATCAGCAGCTGAGATTACATGTGTCCTGTTTCAGGTTCAGTCCATTAAAAGTGGATATAATTTCATGTCCGGGCCGTGTCGCATGCTCGTTTTGTGGCCGTTCACCATGGAAGAGCGGAATCCAAGCTCAGAGGAGACCACTAAGAGGGATGTTGGGGTCGACCAGAGTCCAGATGACGTCCCTGCCACATCGTGCGGCAGCACCACGGTGTCGATCGCAGGGTGTACAAATCCCCTTCACTCTCATTTAATTCTGATGCTGCCACTGAAAGTGCGTCACTGAAGTGCAATGTAAACTTGCATAAGCGCACTGATACACACACCCAATTCAAACACATTCGAACACACACTCACCCAGAGATACACACACACGCACACACTCATGTATGCATATACATAAACTTATTTTTATATGTACACATTCACACACCCCTTTGCACAGACACCCTTACCCACATCCACACACACACACACACATGCACACAAACAAAAACACACCCCAATGCAGAAAGACACACAGACATGCACATTCAAACTCACAGATGTGCTCACATGCATACCATATGCATGCATACGCATTAAAACATATGCACATAACTGCACAAACTCACACATGCGTACACACACATACATACCCAGACACACATACACACAAGTACACACATACAAGTACACTCAACCTCAAACACACAAGGATGGATTTTAGCTGCCTTTGTGCTCTTGAATGAGGACGAACCCGCAGTGAAGCAGGCCTGTTATTTAGCTGAAGGGTGAACGTCCCTTTTCTAAACTTCCTCTCCCTGCCCCTCGTCTCCATTCGCCTATTTTTGTAAGTGGCTGCAGAACAGTCTGTGTAGGGGTGCAGTCTCTGACTTTTGCATGCGTGTGTCCTCTTTTTTCCCCCTCCTCCGCTCCTCTGGACACGTTTGAGGCCTTTACGAAATCGCGTGCTTATCTGAACATGGATTAATGTGAAGGGACTTGCAGGCCGTGGCATGGTTTGCTTTGTGTGGTGTGAGTGCAGTGTGTTTGTAGGGAGGGCTGAGGGTCGAAGAGTCCCCATTCATCTCTTTCTCAGATGGCCTCCTTCCTTTTCTCATCTTTAAAATTGGGTCTCAGACAACCTTTACCTCTCTCTCTCTCTTTTCATATCCTTTTCATCACACCTTCTGTCTCTCCCTCCGTCTGTTTCGTTGTCCTCTTCGTTGTCCATCTGTCTCGCTCTCTCCTTCCCGCTCCTGTTCTCTCTTTCTGCCCTCCTTCATCTTTTTCAGTCTCTCTCATACATGCCCTTTCTCTCCTTCCTTCTCTGCCTCTCTCCAATCCCCCTTATCATCTCTCACTCTCTCTCTTCCACTCTAATTCTCTCTCTGTCTCCACCTCTTCATCCCTCTCTTTTTCATCTCACTTTGTCTCCCACTCTGTCTCATTCTTTCTCTTGTTCCCCATGTTATATATCTTTCATTTTCTCTCCCTCCACTCTCTTCAGCTCCCTTTCTCCTCTTCCCTTTCCATTTGCTTCCTCCTCTTTCACATTTCTTTTTCTGTTTCCTCCATCCCTCTCTCTCTCTCTCTCTCTCTCTCTCTCTCTCTCCCTCTCTTCTCAGTTCATCCCTCTGGCACTTCCTACATCTCACCCATTAGATTACTCTTTCTAGTCTCTGTATGCGTGCCTGTGTTGTGTGTGTGTGTGTGTTTTGTGTGTGTGTGTGTGTGTGTGCTGTTTTCGGCTTTGTCTTTTTACACACCTAAGACCCTAAATCAGGAACTCTTTTTTATCAAGTTTGATTAATGAGCTCCTTAGGAAGGTCAGAGTCCTCATTCCAGATGCTCTGCCCACCATGACCTTTGACCTTCACACATGACAGCTTTAATGGCTCTGAAGATGAAGGCAGCGGTGAAGGTGCCAAACTTGAAACCTGCGTTATCATTCAGTCATTCATTGTCCATTCCAGGACTGGCAAGAGGCTGTTTTGTTTTTGTTTGTTTATGTTTGGGGGTGTTGAAATGGATGGTGAGAGAATGAGTGAAGCTAGCAACTGTTTTTGAAGGAGGAATATTTTGGGGGTGTTGTTGTGCAAAGGGGATAAGAGAAGAATGGAGCATCGTGGGATTTTTTTCCCTCTGGCCACTCATCCTGTTTAAAACACAGTGTCTCAGTGTGTGAGGCATCCCATGTTCTGGTGTTATAGCCTGGCTCTGGCTCTGCTGGTACAGACTGTTAGCTGGCAGGCTGTCATACTGGGGAATACATACCTTTTGGGGTTGTTTCTGTTTTATATCTGTATGTTAAGAATGCATACGAACCAAGAGAGAGAGAGATGGAGAGGAGAAAGAAGAAAAGGCTATTCCACATCTCGTCTCATCACACAAGACACAACTCAGAGCGACAGGCAGGGAGTAAGTAAATTGAACAGAGGCCAACTCGAGACCGAGCTCAGCCAGAGACAGTCAAGAGGACAGAGACTGTGTGTGTGTGTGTGTGTGTGTGTGTGTATGAACCTGTGAATGTGTGTTTGTGTGTGTGTGTATACGAACCTGTGAATGTATGTGCGTGTGAGCAACTGTGTGCGTGTGTGTATGTGTGTATACGTACCTGTGAGTGTGTGTGTGTGTGTGCACATACATGCATGTTTGTGAGAAACTGTGTGCGTGTGTGTGTGTGTGTGTGTGTGTGTGTGTGTGTGTGTGTGTGTAAGCCTGTGCTTGTAAACATGTGTAGGTGTGCAACTGTATTGTGTCTGTAACTGCAGACAGACTGTGAATGCTTCTGCATAATCTCCAAAGAGTTTCGCATCAGAATTCAAGAGCAAGCATGTGTGTCTCTGTGTGCGCATACGAGCACCTTCATACGAGCACCTTCAGCCGTGCTCGGCTACCTGATATTCGGTATGCACCTGTGCATTTGATTGATCTGTTAGGTAATGCACTGGATTAATCTCACAGTCTGCATTATTCACACATATGCACAAAGATGCACTCAGACACACACACACACACACACACACACAAAGTGCAGACTCAAGATAAGAGGAAGCCAGCGCAGTGCCGTAAGCATGGTGAGGCTTGATAAGGCTAGCCACTCTACCTGTTCCTGCAACCCCAGCCATAAGACTGCATAGTGGGTGGGGGTGGAGTGTTTGGGGGGGGGGTGTGTTGTTGTCGCATGCCCTCTGGGGAGTGTAAGCGGAGTAAGGAGGGGCGGACGCCTTCCCTTTGATCCATCCCAAGCTACTCCACCCCACCCCCCTCCCCCCCACCCTTTTCTGTCTGTACCAGAAATAGCCAGCGGGCTGTTTGTGGATGGTATTTTCACAGGCCGAACACATGGCCACTCATGAGCTCTAATACAGCTAATTATCCACAGAGTGGAAGAGCAGGGGGGAGGGGGGGAGGGGTTGCTAGGGGGACCCTACAAAACTTTAGCTCCGGCAACAGAAGAGGCGCTTGTCCATATGGCCGCTAATTAGGCTACCTCGACGGTAGAGCCGGTGGTACTGGTTCACCTTAAACAATGTCCCCATTGTTCTAATTGTAACTTAAAAAAATATGAATACATTAATTTATTAACAAAAAAATATGGTCGCTCACATCTGGTTCTGCTCTTAATTAGCTGTGGCTTTGAGGCTTCTTCAGTCTCTGTCTTTTGGAGTCCTTGCATTCGAATTAAAGACCAATCAGAATGATGTTCAGGGCTGCAGTCTTAACACAAATCCACCCTTATTTAATTAAAAGCAAACAGTATTGCTGACATATCAAATGGGCAAGTAGGCCTGCAGCACAGTCCTTTTCGTGAGGTCCTGCTAAAGGCTAATCCAAAATTAATGTCATTCCACAACCATGTGAATATTATTTAAAGGAGAAACCTTACTCTAAAATCCATCTTTGATGGAAACATTCCACTGGTAATGTAGTACACTATGTGCTAATTACTACATACCAAGCCAGATCTAGATATCAGACTCCTGTCTTCCTATCCTAATATGACATATTCCGCATAGTTGTGGGAGACACACCCACTTTTAAGAGGCAGAGCTTTCCAGCATTATTCCCAAAGCAGCATTCTTTCACTGCCAACGTATTAATTTTCTGATGCAGAACAAGTTCATCTAGTATTTCTTAGTGCTATTTTATTTCTGCCTTCAATGGGAGGTGTTGACACCGCTGTGAAAATGAGCGGTTTATCACCAGCTGTCATCAGGAGAAAACTTCAAGCTGGGCAAAAAAAACACAGAAATGAATCGTCACATTTAACAATCTAGGGCTCTGTTTTAAAGGTCTACAGTCATGGCAAAGTGGTCAAAGTCGAGAGTAGTATCTGGAGTGTTTCGTAGCATGTTTCGAAACTATGTGGCATTCCATTTCGAGTGAGAAGAAAGAAACGATTGTGGTTGCTGCGGCTACATTCCTACATCTGCTTAAACTGTCCTGACTCAGATAGGCTATCACACAAATATGCCTCCACAAATAAATTATACACCAGTTATTCTATATAATATGTTTTTTTTTTTATCCAAGCACCACAAGTTAGGACTTACTTTAATAAGGAGTATGCCATCAAATTTTAGAACTTGACTCTCAGTTTTTCCTAAGTTCCCTTTAATATCCCAGCAGCCCCAGCTCAGCTAAGCCTGCAGACAAAAGGGTATGGCATTATCACTGTGAGTGGCCATGTCGTGAAGTTTCTCCGTTGTTATTGTTTCAGATGGGAGATCAAGAAGACCAAGGCCCTCCAGACAAAATATGGGACTCATAAATATTTCGAGTGCTTATGTTCTTCCTCAAACTGCCTCCTTATATATATATATATATATATATATATATATATGTTTTTTTCTCCCCTGCCTTTATGGTCGTTCTCACTTTTAAGAATGCGGTTTTCGGTTACTGCCAGTCTTCACGAATACCAAAGCATGATTCACAGTTACTTAAGGACAAGCTGACAGGAAAAAAAAAAGCTCAAACGTTAATGTGAGGCATCAGATCCCATCTCTCCCTGTTATAAATAAAGAAAAGTCACTCCACCAGCTCAGCGTCAGTCTGGGCTTTATTTAAAAAGGGGCGCTGCTGCGAGGAGATGACACAACGTTACACTTAGTCTATTTTTGACAGCGATGGTGGGGGGAAAAAAAATTAATTAGCTCAGTGCTCTTCATGAATATTCATCTTCTCCAGAGGAACTTTTAAGAAGGGCTGTGGTGGCGGTGTGCCGGGCTGGTGAAGGGTCCTCCCGGTGACCTGTGGGTAACCCCTGGTTGATTACCGTAGCGACACACAGCACTGTTGTTGAACCCTCAGGCGCAGCGCTTAACCTGAATTTGCTTCAGTAAACATACAATTGTATAAATCTACAGTGTGTGGGGAAAAAAATGTAAGCTTCTGTGTTGTGCGGCAAATAAGTATTAATAATATAATAATAACCGCTGTGGTTGTCCCCTGGGGGGCATTCATGTGGGAGGTGGGGTGGAGTTGGGGGGGGGGGGTAGATGAAAACAGGAACACATATATTCAGTGTCCTTGTTTTTTTTTTTTTTGTTCTGTCCCATACAGCGCTGCTGTGGGAGTCGGTTTCTACGGAAACAGCGAGACCAACGACGGCGTGTATCAGCTGACCTACTCTCTCTACAATGCCAATCACACACTGGGAGGGGTCGATAATTTGGTAGGTAGCGAGACGTCGCTGACCCCGCACACACGCACAGACACACACGCGCACACACACACACAACCCAACCACCGGTTGCACTGATGTGTTTCATTACATACCCTCTTCCGACCTTCCCGTCAAAGCAACAGATACCTTCCAAATTACTCTTCAAGGCCGTGGAATGGGTACAATTTAGCTGTCAAAGCCACTGAGCGATCACGGCAGTGAAAGATTTTAAGCAGTATGCTCATAATACATGGAATACACACACTTAAGCTCATGGGGGTGTACAGTGCAGCCACTCGGTGGTCTTATCACCATTAACATACACAAGCTGTGAATTGAGAGGATTCCCACTTCCTCAGACTGTATACTCATATCCTCCGTTCCCTCTGTGTGATTAGTCATAAGGACCTGGGTGTGCTAGCATGGGACTGGACCCTCACTTTGCGTTGTGCGAGGGCTGTACAGTCACACTGCGTCCATCACCTCACAAATGATAACCGCTACCTGAGTTTCTGAAAAAGTTTGTTTTCAGGGATCTCGGCTCTCCATGAGTTGTCCTACATATGCCCATCAATCAGGGCTTCCCCAGGAACACTGGCGATGGCCGTCTGCCTGGAGTTGTGTTTCTACAAACCAGATGCACACTTGTTAAATGACAACGAATTCTGTGACATTTTCTTTTAGTTCTGCTCTATTATGTTTTTTTCCCCCACTGTGGTGTCGGGTTTCAAGTGCAGCTGACTCATAGTCAAACTTAATGGAGCTTTCCCCTTTCCCAAAAACAAAACCCTGGCTTTATTCATTAGGGAACAACCATCCAAGCGCCCCTGTAAGGGAGGACCAGAGGGCCGAACGGCATGGGAAACATGGCTGCCTTAAAGATGAGAAAAATTCTGCAAACCCTTTCCTGTACTGAAGCAGTGCAGTATGTACAGTGTGAGACCATTCACACAGTCACAATATGTCACTCACTGCCCCTGGCTAGCAGCAGCACAGCCCTGAAACTTTCCCCTGAAACTTTCCCATGGTCAACCCCTGAAGCTAAGCAGATGTGGGCTTGCATAGTGCTTGGGTGGGAGACCTTCTGGCAGAAGTAAGGTGCTGCTGGAAGAGATGTTGGACTGAATAAAACTGTGGTGCTCCTGCCCAGTGCTGTAGGACATACTGGCCTGTGGATGAGTTGCTCATCCAATCCCCTGACTAACTCTGTCCATTAATGATCCTAAAGCAGTTTCCCAGAGAGTAGGGGTGTTAACCACAGTGTCCTGTTAAAATTGCCAAAAAAAACTGGATCTCTGTACTTTAAAACCTAACCATCCCCTACATCTGATTGTCTGCAAAATACCTCACATTCTCTACCCACAAACCCTTGCATTCCCTCCTTACTTTGATTCCCCAGGTCATCACTGCAAAAAATCTCAGCACCTCTTTAAATGAAGGTAAAGTTAAATAAATAAAAATAAAAATAGTCCCAGAGTGCGTTCCAAAATAGGACAAAACACAATTAAGAGGTTGTAGAAAACTGGTTAATGTGTACTTAGCGTGCAAATTTGGCTGATGCAAAATGTTTGAAATCCGTTGGAATACTCATAACGCCCACTGGAAAAAGGTGGAGGAGCTTGTCATGGGCTCACAGGGGCGGAGCTTAAGGGTCCAAATTTGGCCCTCTATTCCTCCCCACACCCCCCCGTCCAAACTGGGTTAACTGGAACAAGCCTCAGAACTTCGCGAGTTGTTTTTACAGCATCCATAAATATAGTGTCTCCACTACCCACCCCACCCCCATTCAGCCACCTCCCACTTCTATCAGCTTCTCGAGAGAGAACCCTTCATGGGGAAAAAAAGTGAAAAAAAATTCCCCAGTCTTGGTCGTCCAGTGTTTCTATTTTTATCCTCCTGGTTTAAGTGCTTAGTACCGCCTATGACACAGAAGACTCTTAAATCCTGCTATATCTGCCAATTTCACACTCATTTTCACTGTTTTAGGGAAAAGAGAAAGACAAAAAGGCCCTGGAATGTTCCTTAAATTGCATGATCTGTGAAAAGGGTTGTGGTGACATTTTTTTTGTTGTTTTTACCCTGATTTTTTTCCCGCTTTTCCCCAACCTGAACTTGTTCAAACGAACTGGTTGACCCCATCGCTGCACCAGCTCCGACGGCTTTGGGGGGAGAAGTCGAGCACGTGACTTCTCCGCTTCACGTGGCGATGCCCTCGCTTTTTTTCACACAGCTGCCGCACCATTAATTGCACACTGCCTATGACATTGGAGGATGATGCAGCCAGCGTACCGTCAGTTCGTGCTGCCACAGGCTCCCAGCATGATAGAGAGGGTGCTATGGCAATGAGACCAACGAACGAACTCAACCAGCTTACCCCGTATCAGATCCCAGGTGAGGCTGGCCAGCTGTTGCCTCGCCAGAGGGGACTTCTGGCCGTAGCCGGCAATGGCGAGACCGGGGATCAAGTCCCCGACCTCAGGGCTCCCAGGCAACATTTTACCCTGTGAGCCACCCAGAGGCCCATGCAGTGACAATTTTAACAAAAAAAAAATCAAAGGAGGGAAAATGTGGGGAAAAAAAAACACCTAGATACACTGTTTTTGGTATGTTAAAGGGCTGGGTGTGGGCCTGGAGTAATGGGGCAGGTGTTGCTGTAGAGGACCCAGATGTGATGGGACGGGGGGTGGGGATGGGGGGTGGAATTGGAGGTGCTGAATGGGATATTTTCAGCATGGTGTCTCCCTTGATACCTGTCCTGACTTCGCTTCCCTATGGGCCTGCATATTATACAGGCTGGTGGTGGCTGGATCTCATTCCTCTTCTCTGTATCATTCCTCCTCACACACATACACACACATAGGCAAATGCAGGCACAGATACACATACACACAAAGACACCCATTCACACTCTTACACACACACACACACACACACACTCACCCAGAGATGCACACACACACAGACACACACACACACACATATGCACACCCAAATGCATTCACAGACACACGCACACAAAGACACCCATGCACACACACACACACACACACTCATGCGCACACGGTTGGCGTCACTTTGATGGCAGGCCGATGTGATGGCGTAAGAGCGAGTGCGCTCGGGTGGCAGCAGTAAATACTTCTGAGGGGCCAGGATTAAGTCCCCATCTGCATTAATGGGGATTAGAGTATCTGTATCCAGCCCACTCAGAGCTGTACCGCCCTGTGAACTGCGTCACCCATCCTCTGTCTCGCTCTCAGACACATATACTAATACACTCACTAACACACACACACTCACTAACACACACATACACACACTCACTAACACGCACTCACTAACACACACACACTAACACGCACACACTACACACACACACTCACACACACACACACACACACACACACACACACACACACACACACACGCACACACTAACACACACACACACAAACACACTCACGTACACACACACCTCACTCGCTCACTAACACACACACACACAAACACACTCACACACACGCACTCACAAACACACACACACAACACACTCACTCACACTCACACGCACACACACACACACACAAACACACACACACTAACACACACACACACACACACACACACTAACACGCACTCACTAACACGCACACACTCACTAACACACACATACACACACTCACTAACACACACTCACTAACACGCACTCACTAACACACACACACTAACACGCACACACTCACTAACACACACATACACACACTCACTAACACGCACTCACTAACACACACACACTAACACGCACACACTCACTAACACACACATACACACACTCACTAACACGCACTCACTAACACACACACACTAACACGCACTCACTAACACGCACACGCACGCACTCACTAACACACACATACACACACATACTCGCATACTTTCAAAACCCGCTAACATAATCAATTTACATCTTGTCACATTGGCTGGGAATTCGGTCTAATGAAATAATTCAATAAGGCAGGAAGGTCATCTCCAAAGACTGCAGTGGCTCATTTCCACAGCAGTCTCTGAGTCACTCAGTCACTGACCCAGTCACCAACCCTGGGCCTGGCATTGTATTGCTCATAAATAAAGGATAGGTGCTGGTGTTAGCAAGCTGTGCTCATGAGGACAAATGCCAACACTCGCATTTTTACTTAGATCCAGCATTGTAGATCTATATCGCTTTGGTATTCCGCCTCAGAGTAGCCCAACCCACCGCTGCCATTTCACAATCAGTGGTTGTGTTTACAACGATGTGTCCAGACTGCTGTTAGTGATTCCCCAATCCCTTATAATCCAGTCCACCTTAAAATTACCTAACACTTCTAAATGTACGGATGGACAGCTTCACGCATTGTTTGCAGATATCTAAATCGTGGGTGGGCAGCCCTGGTCTTGGTGTGCTGGTTTTCGTTTTTCACCTAAAAATCAACCAATTCAGACCCAAGAAACCAGGTGAGGTGACGCACAGGGTCCAAATTTGGACCCTAAATGTGCTAATTTATCAATGAAATGCTGAGTAACAACAAAAAACAGGACACCTGGTAGCGTCATAATAGAGACCATACATAATTGAGTCTGTTGTGTTGTTATTTTTGTTCATTACCAAACTGTACCAAATTAATAGCACTATTATACATATGAACTTATAACTGACTTTTTATTCATCATTGTGTTGTCAGTTGATTGATGCTAATGTTTACGCTTTGGCAGTTTGTGTCTGCTGCATATCATGACAGTTAAGCAATTGAACTGAATTAATGTGACATCCTTAATGTGCGAAAAATAGGCCCTGGCAAATACGGTCTGCCACAAAACATGAATAATAGCCCTGACTAATAAATATATAGTATCGTTCCAAGTGGGAAGTGGCTCATTATGCTGGGAGTGTGTGCCACGATAGGGCTCCCATCACACACGTACACACGCAATGCATGCTGGGACTGGTCGTGAGAGGACGAGGTCCTCCAGCGGTACAAAGCCCCCATTGTGAGCCACACAGAGCGACAGACTGCAGCATCCGCAATTAGTCCCTGACAAAGGCCCTTGGAAGCGGGCTGGCCCTGGGGCTTCCTGATTGGCCGGGGAGAGGCCGAGCTCTGTGTTCCAGACTCCGCCGAGGGAACAATGGCCGCGTTTGGCTTCTTCACTCCGTGCAGATGCCTCCGTTCAATGCTCCCTTTAGAAATTGATTATGTCCGAAGCAGTGATATCTGTAGAAGTTAAGCAGCCTTTTCAGAAGGGGTTTGCTTTGTCCTCATTCTGTTTCATTTTCTTTTTTTTTTTCCTTTTCGTGTTGGAACTGGGGGCTGCCTCTTTTGTCACACCCCCTTCCTCTCCAACCCCACCCCACCACAACCCCCCCCCCCCCTTGCTGTGATTTATAATAAGCAATCACATTCACACTGCGAAGCATAGATTTATTTGTACTTCCGAAACATCAGGGTGCTACAGCCTCTAAATTTAATGGGATTTCCAGTGGGGAGAAGTAAGACAAAATAATAATAATAATAATAATAATTCATTCATAAAGGCCTTTGAAATCATTTTTGTGAAATCTATTGTGTAATCTAAAAGGAAATCCCATCCAAACTCTTTTAAAACCAGGCTAAAAATACCTCCGCTCTGCTGGCACCCGGTGAGGAGTTGAAATGTAAGGATTTTGGCAGGCGGTCCGTGTGTTTGCTTACGTGGGTCGGTCCGATAGCGCTTGGGTCACAGCGCCAAAGCGTCTCGCCAGTGATATAATTACCAACACATTTTTCCCGGCCAAAGGCGGAAACGCTCCCACAAACCGACGCATCGGTGACCCAGGATGAGGAGAGGGGGATGAGAGACGCGTGCATCGCTGCGTCTTCCTCTCGGAGGAATAAAGAATATTAGACAAAGCATGCTGGTCTAGGATCAGTTTTGCCTTTAAGGTAGAGGATGATGAGAAAGAAGGACATGGAGGGAAGTCCTGATCCAGGATCAGTCCTCACACTCTCAAACTCTTTGTCTTGAGCACTGACATTTATAAGTACATAGCTGGAAGTATGAAAAACTTTGTCACGAGACCAAGGTCTTTATACATATACAAAACACGCACTGATTTAGGATCAGTCTAGCCTTTTACTTTATAAAAGGACAATGCTGGACCATAGCCAGAGGAAACCCAAGTCCATACTCATAAAGTGTCTGGAGCACTGATCTGGGATTAATTTTCCGCTAACCACAGTCTATCCGTATTCATTACAAGCCACGCGATGAAGCTGATCCTGGATCAGCAGGCCTACTGTTTCTGAATGCCATATGGAGAACGGGGCCAGTACAAAGCAACAGAGGGAACATCATAGAAGATGATGTTCAGAAGACAAAGCCGCCCTCAGGAGTTTTTGTATATCTTGTATTTTTTTTTTTTGTATTTTTTTTATTTTTAGAGGGCATTTCAGTATTTCAAGGAAGGGAAAGAGCTGGCTGCCAGTCTCTGATGATTAATGTTGTTAGGAAAGCACAGAGAGCCCGTACCAGGTTTCATGCCCCCCCCACCACCCCTTACCCCAGTGTGAGATCGAGGGGCAAAAACGTGCTGTGTGTTTGTTACTTTATGTCGTTTTCTTCAGGGGCCCCCTCAAATAAATTTGCAGCTGTTTCTCTTGCCTTTTACCTCCTTCCTGTTCTCACTCCCACTTCTTGCCATCTATTGGCTGCCATTCTCCATCTTCCACCTTTAATTCTTCCCTCCCCCCCCCCCCCCCCCCACGAACCTTTACACTTTACCACAGATTGATTGGGAATCCCTGAGGTCCTCCCGCCCCCTTCTATATCCAAAAAAAAAAATGCTTTTTAGTGTTTGTATTCTGCTTCAAAAAAAGGAGACAGTCTGATAGATCCTTTCTCAAATTCTGTGACCCCATTTCAACAAGATGAAAATCCATCTTCAAATTTAAAGATAGCAAGGCAACATACCTTTTTTTTTAGGGTGGGGGGGCAACTGTGTGGGGGTGTGAGGGGTTTGGGTTTGGGGGGGGGGGGCGGGGGAGCAGGGGTGCCATGTTCAATTTCACGGCTGAAATCACACATACCAATTTAATTGAAGCCATTTTTTCTCCCTCTCCCGCTCTCTCTCTCTGCCTCCTTCTGTGTTTGTTTCGTTCAGAGATAGACAGACAGAGATGGATCGGTTGAAGGGCAAGGCTATTTGTACTGTAATGTGGGCAGTAATGTAGCCATCTTATGGCATGCTGTAGTATGACAGACCCCTCTACACTGGAGCAAATTAACACCCCGTTCAATTTACTCACGTGAACCTCCCTCCCCCACCCCCTTCTAATGCTTTCATTAAGGGACTGGAATGAATTCTTTATCGATCTCAAATCCAAGTTAAAACCACGAACACAGTGTAATAGCCGTGCCGGCGAATTATGGCCCAGCTATCATTACCAGCCCCCAACCAAACCTGAGATCTCAGGTTTAAGCAAGAGGAAGCCAGGAGCGTCATAACTCAGACCATGAAATACCATGACCTCAGTGCGAAGACGCAGTCTAAGATGGTGGCTCCCTGATGAGCAAGATGGCGGACAATT
The DNA here is from genome assembly GCA_019788955.1 of Albula glossodonta. Lineage (NCBI taxonomy): Eukaryota > Metazoa > Chordata > Actinopteri > Albuliformes > Albulidae > Albula > Albula glossodonta. The sequence goes on from JAFBMS010000091.1 coordinate 388,736, forward strand.
CTGCTGTCCTGAGCACAGTCGGGGGAGGGGGGGTGGCATCTTGACTGAGAGGTGCAATCACACATGGGGGGGGGGTATCAAATTGTAATGTAACACTTACAGTTATATGCAGACTAAATTCAAAGGCCTGCTTCCAGATACTTTACTTCCAGATTTTGCTTCAGAAAATACAGAAGTAGGGAGTTCACAGAAGTAGTAACAGTCATTCCCCTTCATTTTCTCAGCAACTTTACAAGCATGTTTACAAAGCTAACCGGGCTAAAATACAATCCCAGAGTAAAGATGCATCCACAGTTAGCCCCAATAAGAAAAACAGGCACTACAACCAAAGAATAAAAGCCGTAATCTCTGTATGGATGGAGATGCAGTCTGATAAGGTCCCAGCAATCCTGCTTTCCTGACCCCAGGGATGCTCCACCCGTTGCAGGGATACAGCCCGTACGGGCAGTCGCAATGACTGGGACGACCATGAGGGGGACAACAGTCCACCATGTCAAAGACATCACCCAATCTCGTCCTCACAAGAGCTCTCGGAAACTCAGGATGCGTCTCGGACAAAAAAAGGGCAGACTGACAGCAAGGCGACATGATGCAGAACAAGCCCGATCGATGTGCAGACAATGCACAGGGATCAGTCTCTATTTCTCCACCCCCCCCCAGGGATCAGGCAGATAAGATTCCCAGGATCTGTAGTCAGATAAAGCCGCTTCCCGGGAAAGATTCCATCTGCTGGGAATGGCCATCCGGCTGTAAATCCCATCAAATCCCTGCGACAATAGAATAAAAGTGTGAACAGATTGGCCCCCAGTGGTGGAAGCACTTGTACTTCTTCCCCTGAACCTTTTCTCTCTTCTCTCTTCCTCTGTAGTCTGTAGTTAGTATTTAGTTATCTTCTCTTTTTTCTTTTTTACTTTTATAATTAGTGATCTCTAAGTCAAAATGTTATTATTGGCATGCCATCACACATGTGTATAGAAATCCCAACACCAATTTTAAATCAGCAATCAGCAGATAGCACAAACAAAAACAGCAAAGCTAAAATGTAACTACTACTAACAATAATAGGATTACCTCTTTTTCATATTGTATTAATTTTTTCTTGTTTGAAAATTTTGTTGTAAAATCATCCAAGTCTGAAAATTTACAAGTCATTGAAAGTATGAGTACTCTGGCTGTGTAAAATTTGATGTAGCTATCCTGTTTACAAAGTCATTAACCATATGAACTGGGCTTTACATTCCAGCTAGGTCTGTGACCTCCTATATCACCACTCTCTGCTTCCGTTTTATGGGCGTTCATTTTGGTAAACACAGGTGACAAGTCACCTGTCACTACAGCAGGCCTGCACTGGTCAGGATGGGTTAAAATGAAAACAGGTTAAAATTTTGGGAGGGGCACAAAGTTGCAGTTGGCCGAGTGGAAGTTTGTGAGTGTGAGTGAGAACGATTGTTGCCAACTCCTGGCAAATGGTTCTTCATTTCATTCCATCTGGCCAGAAGCTGGAGACAGAAAGCAGGTCTTTTCCTTTTTCTTTCTCTGTCTCTTTCTGTTTTTCTCTCTCTTTTTATCTCATTCAGATTCAGATTGCCTTATTGGCATGACGAATTCTTACATAGCAAAATCACAAATACAGGCAAAACACAAAATTACAAAATAAAGAACAACAGTAAGGAGCTAATGATTCAACAAAATAACAGTAATTAACTAATTCTACTGTAGAAAATAGCAGTAATTAAGTACAATACAGTGCAATGTCTCTCAGTCTGCCAATGTCTCTCTTTTCCAATTAACAATTAGCATGGCATAAAGTAAACATGATTATTACAATTACGATAAAAGCAAAATAAAAACTGGAAACACACAGGCAACTTATACACATTGGCAAGTTAAATGATAAACACTGGTATTAATGTGGTAATGATAAATATAACGATCTGTCTCTCCTTCTGTCTTACCCCCTCTGTTTCTCTCTTACTGTTAGAGATCCAGTGAAGACCTATTTCTGCTCTAAGGTTGAATGACTTTAACTCCTTAATAGTTTTAAAAAAAAAAAAAAAACCCTTCAGTGGTATCAGCCTGGCCCCTTCAGCATGCACTCAGAATAGGGAAAATGAGGCTGGCCAGGCGTAGAGAATGCTAAACTAACTCCACTTAATGAACTCCATCACCGAGCCTCCATCGCTCTTTAATTATCAAATACCTGAAGCCCTGTCAATGAGCGCGCTTGTCTGGTAACAACGGGGCTGTTTTGTTATTCTGTTCAGGATCCTCCTGGCTGGGTCTCTGCTGAGAGAAAGAGCGAGAGAGTTTAGAGAGAGAATGAGAGAAAGAGAGGTGTTAACGCTCCGTGGCAGAGTTCACCGTCTCAGAAAACCTTCCTGAGCCACTGAAAGTGTTTTCCTCCCTTTTTTCTCTCGCCTCAGACGGTCACGCTAAGATTGGCTCTTTTTTTGTCCTGGCGGAGCAAGCTCGGTGCTCCCACACTCAGCCCTTGCATCGCTGATGAGGTCGGCCCCGTTTCCCTGGGAGACCTGAGGGGAAGGAGAGCGGCCATTTCACCCCCTATCCCCCACCCCAAGGCCTTCACTCCTCATTTAAAAACTATGGGCTTTTATGTTATGCAACATGCATACACCTAGACAGACACGCACATTCCTGCGTACACACTCACACACACACACGCACACTGAAACACAAATACTCACCAACACATACACACAAGTATACACGCACGCATGCACGCACACACACACGTACACATATACAAGCATACGCACATACAAACACAACATATGCATACACAAACACACACATAAGCACGCATCTTTTTGCGCACATACTCATCATTGCCGTGTCAGGCACGCATATAAACAGACACACTCACTTTTGTACACAGGCACTCTTCCACTCTAATCTATATACACACAGCTGCACACTTACGTAATACAATCCAATATGTATACACACACACACACACACAGATGCAGTCACAAAAATACACACATTAAATAAATTCTGATACTAAGAAACACACGCAAGAACATAATCACGCACACACTGAATACGCTCTGATACACACACACAGAATTGCGCACATACATACAGCATACATTTTTACAGACACATACTTTCACAGACACATAAACACACATACAAACCCACACACAACGTCGTACACAAACAAACTACAGTTTAGCACAGTTACGTACATACTGAAAGCATTCACTTCTCTCACACACACATACTAAAACAGATTGTCATATACAGGCACACACTCATCGGCTTACCCATATGCAAAACTATGACATTCAGTCACACACCCCAGGGTGGAACTAAAGGGAAACATGTTTGTTCCAGATTGGCTGACCTTTTCATGTTCGGCCGCCCCGTTTTTCCCAAGCACTCCTGAAACACAGCAGAAATGTCAGGAATTCTGCAACTGCCATCACCTCCACTCTCGGGCTCTGCCCTGGATGAACCTTTACGAGTACACAAGGCCATGTGGCCTCCATGCTAGCTCTCTCTGTCGCTCTGTCTCTGTTAGTTAAACAGGAAAATGTCCTGGATGAAACATACACAGTTGCTATACCAGGGATGTTGCTAGACTTTTAGCTCTACTGGGGCACAGGCCCCCACACTTGCAATTTATGATACATTTTGTCAACGCTCAGTGGTCGAGCGCCATCGTACCACAAGTCGTCAACCATAGAAACGGCCAACCTCCTTTAACAGTGGAAAAAAAACGCAGGTGTCTGAGAATTAATACTTTAGCACCTCCAGCTCTTGCGCACTCTCTCTCTCTTTCTCTCTTTCTCTCTGACTCTCAAATTCAAATCACTTCATTAGTGTGTGACCTCAAGTGACCTCTTGTTGCAAAAATGCAGATATATTTACAGACATAACAAATTGTCATAAAATATAGAACAACTTTAATAAACTAATGATAACAGTTAGGTTTAGTTCCGTTCAATAATTCTTAATCGCTATAACTGCTTATAACAATATTGCCAAAGCAATTCACAATAAATGAGGCATATCTTGAGCATAATTAATATTGTTACATGAAAAGCAGACAAATAAATAATGAAAATGATGAAGTTAAATGATAAAAACTGGCGACAAGAACAATACTAATAATAAAAATAACTTTTCACTGTAACTTTTCTCACTGTATCTCGCTCTAACACTCTATCTTAGTTAAACAGGAAAATGTCACCATTCAGTCCTTCACTCTCGCCATGCAAAAGAGCTCAAACAGGAAGTGGGGGTTCACCTCAGGATGCCTGTCAGGGAAGAGGTGCCCTGCTTTTACAGGGGGCAAAGCAGACATCTGTGTGCCCCGGAGGCAGCTGCCAGTGACATCACAGCCCTTGTGCTCTGATTTGGCATGCTAGCCAGGGCAACTGGTCACCCCTGGCCTAGTCTGTGGGACTCATAACAAAAACCCAGACCAGTTTGAGAAAGGTTTATATATTGTAATATGCATGAGGCCTAGAAATTGCTGGACCCCTTGGGGACACAAATAAGGGCTTAATTTTATGCTCAACCAGGTAGGGCAACTGTGTTCTTTTGTTCTGATGCAAAAAAAATGTCAAATGTATATCTCAGTCTTACTACCCAATCCTATGATCTAGACAGTCTGTCAGAGAATGAGGATTGACAGTTGCCCACAACCCCCACCCCCCACCCAGTCTAACACTGTGTACCCCCCCGCCCCGCCCGGCCCCGCCCCCCCCCCCCCCCCGCCCCACAGGTGGCTGGCACAATGGGAAGCATGCAGAGCGGGCTGAAACAGCACCTGGCGCGCTTGGACGAGATCTTCGCCACACGGGGGGACTACGTGCAGACCCTGAGATTCATGCAGCAGATGGCCGACGGCATCATCAAGCAGCTGGTGGGCTTGCCGGACTGGGACCAGACCAAGGTAGACCTGGCCGCCATCGCAGACCAGACCAGCCAGGTGGAGTACTACAGGTGAGCAGTGCAGAGCACCACAGGGGTATGGAGAACTAAAGGTGAGCAGAGTGGAGCACTGTAGTTCAGTGGGGTGCAGTGGAATTGCACAGGTAAGAGGTGTTTAGTACTGCAGGTGTGTGGAATACTCCATGTGAGCAGTGTGGAATACTTTAGGTGTGTGGGATGCTTCATGTGAACAGAGTAGAGAACTACAGGTGAGCTGTATGTGATACTTCAGGAATGTGGATTACTATAGTCGAAGACTAAGGGGAACTAGTGCTACAGGTGAATACAGTGGAGCGCTACAGGCCAGCCCTGTCATGGATGAGGTTGAACCCAAGCAATGAGCTCCTTGTGCTCTTGATGCTCTTATCGTCTGTAGCAAGGGGTGCCTGGCAGAGAGGGGGTCACCAGGACCCCATTTATATGCAAACACCTGCCTGTAGAGGGCAGCGCTCCTTGCTGCTGCAGGTCAGTGACCGGAGCAGATACAGAGGAGATATTGATGGAGGGGTAGTGTTTTACCCAGTGGGGTGCCAGCGCTTTATCGAGCGGAAACATAATCTCTCCTCCTCCCCCTCCGCCCCTCCACCCCACCCCCTTTGGTTCAATACTCCACGCAGCTCCACTCTGATTAAATACCGACAAGCCTTAAAAAGAGTGGAACGTCCCAGGCACTTTGCCCTGCTGAAACACATTCCCCCCCACCCCCCGCCCCACCCTGGCCGCGTAATGAAGGCTGTTATCCGGGCGGATAAAGGCAGGTGCGCAGGGCTCCTTTTAGCTTGATTAATTACAGCTTCGGGTCAGGGATTGAGGATGAGAAAGCTGTTAACGGCACCTTTGATTGGCTCCCCTGGGCGTTCGCCAGCTTGCGGCTCGGGAACCTGGCCTGGTGAGTAGAGGCACGTCCTCACGAAACCCACAAAAAGATTTGTGGGGACGTGCTATTGGGCGAAGGCGTTTTTTTTGGGACTTAACTGGGAATTTGTGAGAATGTTGTGTCTGTGGCTGTACACACATTCACACACACACACTCACACTCACACATGCACGCTCACACTCACACACATACACACACTCACACTCACACATATATACACACTCACACACATGCACGCTCACACTCACACATGCACGCTCACACAAACACACACATACACTCACACACACTCACACACATGCACGCTCACACAAACACACACATACACTCACACACACTCACACACATGCACACTCACACACACACACTCACACATATGCACGCTCACACTCACACACACATACACTCACACATACACACACTCACACTCATGCACGCTCACACACACACATACACACACAAACACACACGCACATACACAAAACTAGAGTCTTGGCAACCCTCCCGGGATCAATTAAATGAAGAGTGCATACATTAGAATAATTTGCCAGCCATTTGTAATAACTTGCAGCTCAAATCAACACTGCAGTCAGTGGAATTCCCGTAGAATTGTCTTGGGTGTACACGGACACGCTTGCCCACATTTGTCTCGGACTCCCACAGACACGCAGCCAGGAAGGGAGGAGAAACTGGGCCAGCACCCACAGCCCAGGTTTTAGCGCATGAAATATTCAGCAGGATGGATTTTTCACATTAATTATTAACCGTCTGGATTGGGGCCCAAGCTGGGCCAAGGAAGTGACCACAGCTGAATGAACTGACGCACTCAGAGAGAGATACTCCTCCTCATGCACACATACACACACACACCTACAAACACACACTCCTATGCGCCACACTTACACATAAACAGATGCACACTTTTGAACATCCAAATATACATACATACACACATGCACACACACACACACACACACACATTCATACACATTTACTCATGTCCAAATTCACACACACTCATTTGTACATATCGCATGTACACAAGCACGCACTCACCAACACAAATAACCATACACACACACGAATATGTGCAATGGCCTTGTAGTGCCATGCGGTTATGTAAACTTACAGTAGATTTTTTTCACAGAAGGAGGGCCTGAGATTTTTGAGTTTTTTCTTAATAAAAGAAGAGTTCCTCTTTTTGCATTCTGAAAGCAGATGATGCAGTTTACCCTCCATCCTCTAGGTGGCTCACGTACTTGCTGCTGCTGATCCTGGACCTTGTGATCTGCCTGATGGCTTGCCTTGGACTGGCCAAGCAGTCTCGCTGGCTGCTTACCACGTGAGTGCTGTCTAATACATAGTAAATAAATACTATAACCTTTTATTTACTTTCACAGTTGAGGCATGGGGTCAGGTGTTATATCATATCATAACATAGAATCTTAAAAAGAATGTTCTTAGGAGATTAGATTCAAATTCTTAAAGTGGATTTTCATGTCAGAAACACATATATTTCACAGAAGTGAATAACCTCCCTCCCCCAAATGGGTTTGTTTATACTGTGTATCTGTAAGTACACCACAATTCATAGCCCCTAAATGATCTATGGTATCAGTTCACTCCAGAAACATTTTATTGAAGGAAAAAAAGTAAAAACAAATGGCAGTACTTTTCCCCGTCTTCCTGATCCAAAGTTAACAGCTCAGGCTGTGTGTTTAAAGAACAGAGCGGATTAGAGAAGTATTTTCCTCAAGAGAGTCTTTTATTGGAGGGTTTTTCTGGCAAGCTAACACCTAGCCCTTGTGTTCTCTCCCTGTAAATCAGTCAGTGCCCACTCACGACTCTGTATTCAGCTGTAAGGATTTTCCTGTGTGGTTGCCCTGTTAAACTGATCCATGGGGCATGAAATCCATACAAGGGTGTTTAATCAGGCGCACATCTCCCTGTCTGTCCAGATCAACCACCGAGACCAGAGAGAGGGGAGGGTTCCCCACTGTGTCCCTCCCTCTCTCATGCACGCACACACACACACACACACTCACACACAATGGATGTAATGAATCAAATAGACCACTTCACAATGGTACCACAGCCGTCAGCAACTTAGGGGCCGTCCCAAAATATCCACTCTGCTGCATTTCATGAAGTGTCTGGGAGTGGAGTTCTGCTGACCACAACAGCGCTACGCATAACTAAGTGACGTTATGGCGAGTACAAGCGTCTGGCACCAGGGGGCGATAAAGACCCACTACAGCAATGCAGAGAGTTTTGACACCTCCCAAGCAGGGGATGCACACTTTGAGTCTCCAGGGCAACCCTGTGTTCACCCATCTTCTGAGTGGACTGGCTTGGTTTGCATGACTGCATGGCTGTGACCCAGGAAGGTAGGGTATACAGTGCCCTCTCAGATCAGTCCATCTCCAGTACCCATGTTGAACTGCACAGTGGGTTATAGCCATGCAACAGCCAGCCGTCTTCTGGCCCAACAGAGAAGATCATTTTGGGTAATGCTGGGGACATGTTGTACTGCATATAATTGTAATTCTCCTCTCTGTCTCTGGAAAGTGGGGTATCTGTTAGGGCTGACTGAGACCACCAGGTTAGTCTCTAGACTCCTGACCACCTGGATGAACCAGCCCCAGGGGAGGGGTCCTCTCAGATGCACCATATTATTCCCAACCACTCCCTTCATGACACATTTATGCAAGCTCCCAGCCCACCTTTCCGGACTGCTGGGGCGCATCTCACCCTCATTAGGGACAAGAGCAGACAGGGTGTCGACACCCGCAGGCTGGGGTGGGGGGGTGGGGGTTCTTTTACCGTAAGACAGTTATATTTAATAACCTTTCCTGAGGGCTGCAGGGTCGGCGGGTATTTGTTAAATACAGCCTAGCCTTGCTACTTGATTTCACTCATTAGCTCAGCTCCTTGGTTTAGGAAGTTCAGGTGAGTTCAGGTGGTGCCGTTCATGGCTCGGGAAAACACCTGCAGACTCTGAGGCCCTGAGGACAGGAGACTGATTATGTTTGTGCACGCCAGGGGGTCTCCAGTCGTGTTTGGGAAGGGCCGACAGCGTAGGCTTCTGTCCCAGCAGAACTAAAACACCCGACTGAACCAATCAAGTAATCATGGGGTTTAATGGACACCTTTATTACTCGTTGAATGAAAGTGTTTTTGAGCTGCTCTAGAAGAGTCTGCGCTCTCACATTGGGTTCCATCTTTCACAACAGTTAGCAGCCACTCCCCATGTTGTCTACCAGCTCAGTCAAATCAAAGTTTGCTTTTAGCACTTAATGACAGCACTTAGGCAGCCTGTGTCAGTCACATATTTGCCTCACCTGCTAGCTCAATTTTGGAGCAGGCCCATTGATTATTTTTGTCTTGAAAGGTTATAAATCACCAACATCAACAACAGACAAAACACAGAAATAGCTGTCATTCCCTCTTGATTTATTGTGTGAAATTGGCCCATAATCCTTAGGGGTGGGGGAGGGATTGTGGAATTTAAGCAGGGTTAAACAGGTCCACTGCCTCCACCTTGACACAAACAGCCCATGCACCTCAGACCTAAATGAGAAGCAGATCAGAGTTCCCCTGTAAATAGTCCCAGACCCCAGATATTCAAGAACCCCATGGTCCGATGCAAGGAGATTTGTGTTTTTTTTTTCTGTGTTACACTCAACACATTCACTTATGGAACTTTGGCCTTATAAATTCCTGTCCCACCTGCCCTCCATCACCAGTCTGTGACACCAGAACTTGAGCGATCTCAAGACACGTCCACCTTACCACCTGGAACCTGCTGTCACTGTATCCACAATTACCAAACCTGGGATGGTGCAGCTCAGTCATTGGTCAGATTCTCAGAGGGTGGAGCATAACTCCTGGGATGTTGCAGCTCAGTCATTGGTCAGATACTCAGAGGGCGGAGCATGGAAGCAAGACATATCTGACACACACTTCCTGTCATATTGCATGTGTCTTCTTACACCCACCCTCACAAAGTTAAAGTAGTTTTTTTTTTTATAAAAATGCTGCCCAAGTCCCAAATATGGGCCTAAAGCACTCTGCTCTTGCCAGGCCTATAACAGAGAGGTATGTCTGGCATTTGAGGCTTGCCTCCAAGTAAACATGCATGTGTACATAGGCCGTAAGTATAAAGGAAGTTGTAAGTTACTCTTCAGAGAGGGTCACACTAGTGTAGTTCCCTACTCCTCCTCAGCTATAGCAGCTGTTACGTTTTGGATTCCCCCCATCTGCCCAGCCAGGCAGCAGGCTCTACACGAAACTGATGGATTGCCCTTATTATTTTATTCAATGATGGCAGTGGCTGGGAAAGATTTGTAATCTTATTGACGCTACCCAGCGCGTGTGCCGTGACGCTCATAAACAAGCAGAGAGCCTCCTATCTCGCCCTGCCAAAGACAAGGATGACTGGTGGGATGTGGAATTCATTACACCGCGAGCCCTGCTCTGAATTAAATTACCCAGAGAACACCTTTGTGTTCAGTCCTGATGCCAAATGTGTAAGTAATGAGCAAAGTTAAAATCTACACTAACCCGCCCCCCTCCGCCCCCACAACTGCCTCCCCCCAGTCCCCTCTGAGAGCACGTACACCCTTGTTGGTTGGTCCTCTGGGTTGGTAATACAGACACTTCTCTCTCTCTCTCTCTCTCTCTCCCTCGCTTTTTCTCTCTCTGCTTGGCTTGAGTCTCAATCCCCCTAACACCTATTGATCTTCTCACCACACACAGCCACTAAATAATGATGAAGAGCCTTAAGTCTAGTTTGATGACACTTCATAGCTATCAGCAGAGAGGGTCTCTCTCTCCCTCTCTCTCTCTATCTCTCTCCCCCCTTGCCTGGTATTTGCACTCATATTCTCCACAGAGCTTACTGGTGTTTGTATTCAGAGCTCAGTAGTTTTTATACACTGGTATATTGTATTAAACCGAGCTCTTGGGACCTTGCTTTACAGAGAGCTGTGACATTTATATACTGTGCAGTACACACTCAGTGTATTGGTGTTTATACACTGACACTCTGCCGAGCTTTCTAGTATTTATATACTGTACTCTAGAGATCTCTGCAGTGTTTTTGAACTGGTGTTGCTTTCTAAAGAATCCCTGTGTACATATTGGTAGTATTGTATTCTACTCCACAGATATCCCTGGTGATCTCTTTGTATACATTTTTAATACCACGTTGTGTTCTCTCTCTCCTTCTTCTTCCCTCTGTTTATACCCCTCTTCTCTCTCCCCCTCTCTGAATTAAATTTTCAATTTTCAATGAGCTTTATTGGCGTGACATTGGCTGTGTTGCCAAAGCAACTGTTACAGTCAACACAATAATAATGACAACAATAATAACAGATGCGTATACAACACGTGTGATATCATGTACATAAAAAAATGCACAATGAATGTAAATTATGATTAACTAGTAGTTATTGTGCTTCTCTCTCTCTCCCTCTCTCTCTCTCGCCAGGATGATGGTTTTTGGGGTGCTGACTCTGATCTTGAGCTGGGCATCTCTGGGTGCAGACACCGCTACGGCTGTGGTAAGTTACCCTAGCAACGCACATCGAGGTCGCTCTAAGTGGTTTTGAGCAACTGCAGACTGAAGAGCACCGATCACGATGAGCCGTCACCCCATTTTGTAACGGCTGCGTCCTCACGTGACCAGCCGCGGAACACACAGCATACCGCTTCTCTCACTCATCACTTCTGCTGTTGATTTTTTATTTTCTTGTCCCCTCTGAGATGTCCGTCTCTTTAAAACTCAAACTCAGACTCAGACTGACGTGCCCTACGCTGGGCTGCAAAGACCCTCTCCTGGGCCGGGGCAGAATTGGAGCAGCAGGGCTCAGTGCACCTGCGTCTGCACATTGGCCTCTGTGTACTCTGTAGTGAAGGGCTTTTTTTTTTTGGTTAGTAACTCCTGGTTACTGGAGTCCAACAGACTGTCAGAGTGCATTGGGAACTGTGTGTGTGTGTGTGTGTGTGTGTGTAGGTAAGTAGGGCACTGAGGACACATCTTACTCTGGAGGGATGGAGAGTCACTGTGTTCTATCCTGGTGGTACCTGGGACTTGTAGTTTAATTCGGGTGGGCGCTCTTATTGGACAGTCGTGTTGTTTGGCTCAGGAATGTCCCCAGTTTGTGAAGGGTGAAGGGGGTTAGGGTGGCTGGGAGAGGGGGGGGGGGGCGGAGCGGGGGGTGAGGGGGGGAGTGAAGGGTGAAGGGGGTTAGGGTGGCTGGGAGAGGAGGGAGTGAAGGGTGAAGGGGGTTAGGGTGGCTGGGAGAGGGGTGGAGTGAAGGGTGAAGGGGGCTAGGGTGGCTGGGAAGGGGCGAGTGAAGGGGGTTAGGGTGGCTGGGAAGGGGGGAGTGAAGGGGGCTAGGGTGGCTGGGAGAGGGGGGAGTGAAGGGTGAAGGGGGCTAGGGTGGCTGGGAAGGGGGGAGTGAAGGGTGAAGGGGGCTAGGGTGAGTTGGACAGGGGGAGAATGGCAGAGCGTGCTCTGAATCTGTGGTGATGACACACCCTACGTTTCAGAGCAGGATTAACCAGCAGGATTCACAGCCAGACAGCTGTGCCACTGACACAGGATAAGAGTGATGGGGAGAGAGAGAGGGGAAGAGAGAGAGAGAGAGGAGGGGGGTGGAGGGAAATATGCCAACACCTGGATGCCAGGAGCCTGAAATCACAAGGACGTTGTGAAGGCTCCTGTTAATGCCGTCAAAATGCCAGCAAACCCTCACTTTAAAAGACTTCGATCCCGACTCGCTAAAGGAATTACAGTACCTGACAGAGTCAAATAAACCCCCGGAGTACCTTTTCGGAAAATGTGATAAAAGACTACATTTTAGCACAAAAGATGAAATAATGAACCCTTCAAGGTCTAGGAGAATTTTTTTTCGTTTGATTTATATAAAACTTTTACGATTGAAAAAGATTATGGTTCCCAAGTAGCACGTCCAGCTAAAGTACCCGCCTGCATCTCTGGTCCAATGCTGATTAGCAGGAAGTGCTGCCAGGATAGTTCGTGATTGGCCATAGCCCTCACAGGGGGAGGAGTTTCAGTATGTCAGGTGACCTCCATGAAGTAGTAGCCAATCAGATGCCTGTAGTAAAACTTGCACCAGCTGCATTAGATTTCCTGTTGTCTGGTGCTGCAACTGTGCAACTGTTCCCAGCTGAAAAGCACACAGAGAAAATGGTACAGCTACCTGCACAGTGTATGCACATGCTAGTGTGCACTCTTCCAAATTTTCAGAGGGTATTGCAGAGATGGGTCAGGATTATTACAGCCACATGGCACTCAGGATTTGTAGCAAAAATCAAACATGAAAAGATGAAGGATTCCAAAGAAACTTTGATATATAATTTCTTTTTCTGTTTCCACACACTATAGTTCCCTGCTGCCAAAAGTATAACTGCACAGTAGACCATCAGCTTCTCCCCCCACAAACAGAAATGGGCAGGGAAAATAAGAATGATTACCCTGTTCATGTGCTGAGCAGTGGCATACTATAGTTGCTCGTCATTTTTCTGGCATATGTACTTATGTATGTAGATATTGTTAGGATATTTTGCCCTTCTCCGTGGAACCAAATGCAGGACAATGAAGAACACACTGACGACTTCTCTTAAGAGAATGTTGATTTATTACAATGCGCAAGGGAGAGACAAACTCAGAACATTCGGGCTGCCTGTGCCGAGAGAATCTCTAAAGAATCAGGTTGTGTGGTGTGTTGATATACAGTTCCTTGTCATACATATCAAAGGAATGAGACAAGGGGCAGGCCAGAGACAACTGGTCTTGTCCCTCCATGGGAACCCTGGCAGAGCCATTATCAGAGGTATGCTGTGGAGACAGGATACCTTACACAAATGCAAATGTTTGGTTGATGACTGGAGCTGGCT
>JAFBMS010000091.1:407500-410000 GCA_019788955.1 Albula glossodonta
TTATCAGATTCATGAAAACACATTCTACAATAAAACACACCTCTGCTGCTACCTGGGGCTTCATATTCTTTATTCAATTCTATTGAAGTCGAGCTACTTTAGTGACATAATGAGGTTAAACTCACATTGCCAAAGCCTGTCTGTTTATTTACATATACAGGCATTGCATCACTCCCTTCTGCTCTGTTTGTCTTTCTTTTTATTTCTCTCCCCCCACTCTCTCTCCCCCTCCCTGTCCATACTAAATCAAGTGTTAATTCAGAAATTTCTTAGGTCACCCTCATGTCTACAATACTTCATAATTATGTTTGTACATTGACTGCTAATTGAGTCTTTTACTGAAACACTGCAGCTATCACAAAAGAATGGATTTTTTTATTGAAGTAAATCATTTTCAGTCTTTTGGATTGACAGGCAATCATTGGTATGGCATGCTTGCCATGTTAACTCGAAGGTGGTTGCATTGTATCAGTCTTCATTAGAATGAACAATTTATTCTCCTCAAGACCGCAATTCCAATGAAATCTCCTGGCTTGCATTGTCTATGGAAGACCTCAGTGTTCTGTACCCAGGCATAAGACATTGTACACTGCTGCCACCTACCGCCTAAAATAAGAACTGCAGTGCTCCACTTCATGTCTTCACACCAGGGATGAAAGAATTGAGTGAAGTTTTTTTTTTTTTTTCTTTTTTAACACAGCATGAATATCACTTCATCATATTCCAACCACCCTGTAATTCCACATTTAAAACTCATAACTGTTGACCGTAGTTAGCAGCATAGCTAAATGAACTCTTTCAATGTTACACAGAAATCCACTTACCGCGACTTGACAAAGCCATTAGCTGGACATTCTGTGGTGAAAAAAATAACTGGCAAAATCTCTTACAGCAGATGGTTTGTGGTCTTCTCCTGAATCATAAATAGGTGAGCAAAGTAGACCTGTGGTTGTTAAAGGCACCAACACATGAAATGCAAAATGCCAAAAAAATATTATATTTAAGTCCCTCTATTCTACCTATAAACATGTCGGTTTCACAGTATTTAGTTGCAAATGCTTTGCATGTACATACACTGCATGATAGTAATAACATGAGTAAATGAAAACTCAACATACTGTGTGCGCAAAGAGCTGTGCACCTGGCATATGCGCTTTCACAATGCTACACAGGCTGCTTTTTTAAACTGTAAACCTGATGGGACAAATGAGCGATTATATTTAGCGCTGGGGTAAGTTCCGGCTTTG
Source organism: Albula glossodonta (assembly GCA_019788955.1). Taxonomy (NCBI): domain Eukaryota; kingdom Metazoa; phylum Chordata; class Actinopteri; order Albuliformes; family Albulidae; genus Albula; species Albula glossodonta. Next base: position 408,748 of record JAFBMS010000091.1, read on the forward strand.
ACTCAAAGTGCAGGGTTGAGTCAGGATTGGATTTAGAGGCAAATCAAGGATTATTCAGAAGACCTGTGTAATTACTTGAGCAAAACAGCTCGGTTCTGCATTTTTCACTGTGTGGGTTACTAAAGTATGTAACAGTGTCCCCTGCAGTAATTGCAGTCATGTTAGACTGATGTAACATCATCTTAATGCGAAGCGTTATGAAAATTGCAAGCTCCACGCTCTCTTTGATCACAGCGAGAGTGTGGAAGTCTTAGCAGTGCTGGGGGACCTGCAGGTTCCGTTCTCTGCCTGACTGCATTTCCACTGCCACCCCACAATGCAAGTAGAAGTAACTGAGCGCGCTCCGTGACGAGCAAGCAAACCCCGAGCGACCATCTCAGCCCTGTGCCGTTGTTGGAAAGATGCTGACTATTAAAATCCAATTAGGCGGGAAACATTTGCACCCGGTGTCGATTAGAAAAAAATGTCCTTGAGAACGGGCTGCGGAAACGCTATCCTGTAATTGCCCAGGTTAAACAAGAAGTGCTGTTAGTGCTCAGATGGAACCAGGCGGCGTCGGCTCACAATCTGGTGAGACGGGAGCACAAATGAGGAAGCAGCCATGCACAGAATGTGTTCCTCATTTCTGTGAATGCTAAGGAGCATCTTATGAATATGGCACCAATAAAAAAGCAGACAGTACATATTTTCCGTATGGAAATATATTGAAATATGACAGAATAAAACATATTTTCTAGATCAAATAGATTCATGTGTGTATACACACACACACACACACACACAGACAGACACACACACACATTATACATATCTACATAGCTGAAGTGCTGAATTTACAAGCTGCCTGTTCCCTCTTCAAACAGTACGGTTTCTATGTAATTGGACGGACAGCGCTGTATTCTTTAAGCCTGGAGGACCTGCAACAACACATAAAACCTTAAAATTATGGGTTAAAGCCGCAAACACACACATTCACACACACACAATGTGGAGTGCAGACTGGGGCGTCCACACCTTTTTCGGTCTGAAGGTTCTAGCGGCACAGGCTTGTAGCGATTTTGTTAAACATTCACGCTCTTTTATTCCAGGCCCTCCATGTGGGTTGACATCCTCTCAGGGGTCAGCCCTGAATTTCAGAGCAGAATCATAACTGTGTTTGCCCTTTGCAAAATCTGAGCATGATGGCCAGCGCTGCCTTACCGTGAAGACAAGGAGACCTGAATTTTAGGCTTAATTTCATATTTTCCACCCAT